>VZSC01017228.1:0-115515 GCA_013398225.1 Steatornis caripensis
CAAGTCTTGGCAAGCTTGAAGAGTTACTGTATTGATTATGTCATATTGCATCTTGTGGCGCCTTAACTTTTGAGGCTTCTGTGCTGGGAAAGAAAAAAAAAATCAGGAAGGCAATCGGAGAGATTAAAGGGAAAGATGAAGCGGGCTCTTCAAAGATGCACCCCGTCGGGAGCGACGCGCGAGCAACGTGCCAGAGACCATCTTGCCAGCGTCCCCTGCCAAGGCTGGGCAAAGGCCCTTCCCAGAGCAGACGTTTTATTACTCACACATCTCTGACTACCCAAACTGATCTTAAAGCACTTTGGCATGTCCCAAGGGTCATTAGGGATGACTTCCTCTCTGCATTAATAATGAAACGGCTCTTAACCAAAATTAAACTGGAGCAGCTTAATAGCATTTTAAAATCGACAAATCTGGAAGAGCCAATTTCTTATTCCCCTCTTACCCATACCATTAGCAGGGGGAGAAAACTTGACGGTTTTCTGTCTTAAGAAGTGCTGAAGAAACTTGCAAACTTCTGCAGGAGACGGACGAGAGCAGCCCCTCCTCTCCGATTAAAGGATTTGACACCACCTTCCGCGCTGTGCAGGGACTCCGCAAAAGCTCAGACAAATCGTGGCTAAGCAAAACCAGGAACGCTGGCTCGTTTTCCCCATTGGAAAACGGACGGCGTCGGGCGGTAGGGGTTCACCCTCTGCTCTCATCGCAGATGGATGATTCGCTGAATTCCTTCCGACTGGGAAGCGTACGCGTTTGTGTACCTGCTACCGCATCACGCAACTTCAGCGCGCACCTCGCAGCGCGTGCCAGCTGGACAAAGCACGGGACCCTTCGCCTCCCGGTAAACGACCATCTGTACCTGCAGACACAGACTTTACCAAAACCGAAAAAGAACAAACAATACTACTTTCCAAAAGAACAAGACCGATACTTTCCCAAAGAACAAAGAACGATACTTTCCAAGCCCGCCCATGCGCCTTAGAAGCCACTGCCAATTTGCAAACGCAGCAGGAGTTTCAGTATCTGCAGCTCTCAGATAAAGCTCCTGAGTGCTGTCACGACGTTCGAAAAACAATTTAGGCTATTTCATTGGGATAACATCGTCACACGCAGCATGGCTGACTTCTCTGCGAGAGTCCTGTGCCCTGCTTCTCAGGCCACGCGTTTACGAGACATCAACTGAAAACGCACCAGAGCTCTGGGAGGGGAAGGGAAGCCAAGCCGCCAACTGAACAGGGAGCAGGCGATGCAGCAAGCCAGGGTGGACTACGGATGCTCTACAACAGCTCAGGTCTTTTCATTTCTGTTTGACTCCTCCAGCAAGAGCAAACGCAAGAAGTCACTGCGACAGCCCACGAGGAATCAAACTGCCGTTCCGGCGACCTGTGACGAGCAGCTTCCCTCCTCCAGAAGGAGCACCCAGCTCCACTCCACAGTGTTTTTGCTACAGCATCTATTCCACTGAGGCTCCCACACTGGCACACCAAACGTCTCACCTGGACAAGCGTGAGAACAGGAGAGTGACAAAAAAAGTTTTCCCTCCTCCTCTCAGTCAAACGCAGGAAACCAAACCACAGGATAAAACCAGCCCCTGCATGTAAAACCCAAACCTGACCAGGGGAAGGAAAGAAAAAATCCTGCCTGGTCATCCCACGCTGATCTTCTAAGGGCGTAGTGACAAACACACCAGAATAAGCAAGCACTAGGACGTGCTAATCGCCTCACGCCGAGGTCACCGTGCGCCCGCAGGAAGCAAAGCGGGAACTGGGCGAACAGGCAAGGGGAACCTTGCGAACAGGCTCGCCCTACAGGCAACGCCCCTTGGGCAACCAGCGCAACCTCTCGGCTCCGAACCAGCGTGGTGTATTTAATGCATCCTGGATGGAAAAAAATCTCAGCAGCAAAGACTCACGGCACCGAGTTCACAGAGAGCTAGGGAACGTCACAGCTGAAGGTCTCAGTCAAGGCAGTTTTAGAGGGTGCTGGGTCCTTCTCAGTTTCATCTCAACGGTTAAATACGGAGCTGGACTCTGGTTCTGAGGAGGGGCACTTCAAAGCTCCGAGTAAGTTCAGCATCCTTATACAAAAGGCGCTGATAAAACTAAAACGACTCAACTGTGGCCCCAATACTTGAGGGAAACGGACAGAGACTTGCTGATCAAAGAGCAACAGGGAGCAATGCACCGCTCTGCTCCCGAAATCACGCTGAGAGCCTCTCTCGTGCACCTCTGTAAGCATCAACGCGAGGGGAAGGACTCGAAGATGAAGGAACAGTCTCGCATCAGAAGATGGGGACAAACGACTGCTGCCAGCTCTGATGAAAGAGCAAACGGGAAACACCCTTGGCTGTTTTGAAGGGGAAAAAAAATACATTATCCGGTCACAAAAATAAACAGATTTCTTAGATTAGACAGGGAGGAAAGCATGCTGCACAGCACATTTCCAGGGTGTTTTCAGAAACCTGCCGCAAAGCCTGTGGCAAGAACTTCAGCCTTCGATAACACGCCGGCTGGAAGCCTGCAAGCAAATCTTCTGCTGCAGCCCTGTTGCTCTCAAACATTTCTTTCGCCAGCCAGCTCTCCCACCTGATGCTCAGCTCGCTCGCATCCCTTCTTCACCGCCGTCCCTGCTGCTTCGCTTGTGCTAAGAAATGGACGTGAAAGGGGTGCAAAAGGGAACAGTTGTTTACCCCGGAGCGGTGCCTCCACCTTGATTCACCGCCAGCTCCTTTCCCCCTTCCCACCTGGGCTTACACGCTGCGCAGATGTTTAACTCTGAACCCGCTCACTTTCTCAAGCGCCCTACTGCAGCAGCTGCTCCCCTCAGGAAGGCTTCCTTCCCCCGGCTCTCCCTTCTGCCACGGGCAGAGGGACGGCCTGCTGCTCGCCTGCCTTCTCACGTGGGAACGCTAAAGCCCCCCGCCTCTCACGTTAAACTGCAAAATCCTACACAACGAAGGTTATTTTCCTCCCTTCTCCGGCTCTGTCTTCCTTCCTGCCCAAGCCCCCCCGTCCCAACCGGCCGCACGCCAAAGCCTTCGTACCTGGCGGCCACGCGAACACCGTGAAGCCCACCCGCGTGGCGACACCACCTCCAGCACATGTTCACGGACTCACATTGCGTAAAATTCAATCAAGGCTGAGATTCAGCATACCACCAGCGTGCCGGTTACTTCCATAAAACAAAAGCTGCTGGGAACTTCGCAAGGAGTAACAAGAGAAATGGTGTGGTGGTGCCCACGTTGTATAGCAAGATAGGAGATAATTCAGCTCCCCTGTTAGGTCAAGCCAGAAAGACTCAAAGTGTGGCATCCAAACGATAACGCATTTTGATGGGAGCAATTTTTTCTCTTCCCCGGGACAATATTAAGTGAGATACAAAGAAGGAATGTTGATTCAAGCAGCTATCCAAGGAACGTCTTCTCTTCCTCCGCATTAATAACTTCTGGATAAACTGAACTTCTCTGCCAGGTTAAGTTAAATTTAAGTCATATTGCAGAAACACAAAATTTCTTCAATTTTATTAAAATTGGAAGGCAGTCTATCAGAGGTGTATTTTCACGGCATACAGTTCTCAGGCACCATACTTTATAGGGATGTAATTATTCTAGCTATTCGTCGCAGAACCACAAACCCAACCTTCAAACGGAATCGTAACGCCACATTCACTGAATCCAGCTGACATTAAATATCAATAGGGCTCCATTATCAGTTCTTGTATCTGCACACTGTAATACCAACTATTACTCTTTTCTATTAAAGTTGTATCTTTGCAAGAGAGTTACTTCCCTTGGCAACAACGGTAAATGTTAACTGCCTTGAATATTTCAGTCACATATACATTATGTATAAGATTGTGATCTGCTAAACAATAATGGAAAAAGCCAGAAAGCGACAAAAAGGTTTGCTTTGTGAAAGATTTCTTTCTGTTCTCGGGGAAAAAGCACACGCTTATACAGGGAAAAAATATTTGGAATAATGTGTCAAGTCTTCTTCCACTGGGATGCAAGAATCTGATTTAGTATTTCTGAAAGAACGGAGTTCTGCGTAGCAAAACAAAGCATTAAAATAAAGTGGTTAATGTTATTTGTACGACAGTAATGCCTGAAGACTCCAAGCAACACGGTGGCGAGCTACGTAAAGGGCTCTGCGGGAAACCAGCAGAGTTCCTTGCCTTTCTCGTGCGGCTGAATCGCCAGCTCTTCACAGCACAGATGAAGCACGGAGGGGAAGAAGCAGTCAGCACGCGCAGACCAAAGCAGACTGCGAAGAGAACCCAGGTTTCCCAGCTCTTGTTTAAAGCGCTGTCCGACAGGTTACACCGCCCCGACCCCATTGCTCCCAAGCAACGTACCGATGCACTACTCCCACAGGCAGGATCACTCGAGTTAGCGGGGTTCTGCAGAGCTGGCCAGCCAGCCTTCAGCCTCAAACTCCCATCTGGACACCTGGGATCAGCCCTCGCTCTCAAGATGCACGCAAACTGTACACCTCACCGCTTTCGCAGACAGTAAAGTTATGTAAGCCAGCGTTCGCATCAGGTTTAAATTAATGTTTACACTGGTAAGTAAACTGAAAATTACATCGCTTGCACGCGTTACGCAAGCTAATTCCACATCCCTATTCGCAAATATTTACAAAGCTCTAACTCAGTCATTAGACCAGATACTTACAAATCATTTGGAAGCTACCGGTTTACGTCAACTTCATTTTCCATACAGCGAACCCGGGCGTTACTCAGGGTTGTACAGTAGCTGAAACTCCCAAATTCACAAGGTAGGAAGGTGCTTATCGATACTAAGGCTGCAGCTGAAGATTCAGCTGTGGTGGTAGCTGTGCGGTTAGCTTATGCTGCTGCTGCTTCCTACTTCCCTTCAAAGAGCAGCTGCTCCTTCCCGTTCCCCACCACTGTGCCATCCGATCCATCTGCAGCTGGATTCGCCACGCAAACGGGTACCTTGAGGCAATACACTGAGAAGCGAGGGGCTACTAAAATGAGTACTGGCCACCAAGAAGTTGCCGTGCTATGCGCAAACACGGGAGCCGCTGGCTGCCCTGTTTAACCTGCATACTTCAACTGCTGCTCTCATTCAAGCAAGGTACGGCTTTTGAAACTTGCAGGTCTGTATTAGTCACACTGATGCCAGAAGGAAGTAGCTTAAAGCACCAACAACGCCGTAGAAAAGCCTGCAAAGCTGTTACTCGTGGGGACGCCATAGCTATTCCCTCCTGGGGTAAGATCAGGACGCCCTTGCTCACCACAAGTAGCGCTTCACTGTCTACGTGCTCCAACTAACTTCACCGAGGGCATTCGCACCGCTCAGCACCAGTACCTGCACTGCAACCTAGAATTTGGTAGCTCCCACATGAAACTTTTAAGCGCGTTTTAAACATGTGGATATACTGCAGATTACAGACAGGCACAGGTGGTAACTCTTGCTCACTTACAAACTCATCTTATTTTTAAAACGCATCCATTAGGGATCAGTGTGAAACGTTACAGGCACTCGTAAAATCCAAAAGGTCAGAGGATTGTTAACAATATTATCAAATAGATTATTGAATAATATACTCAACGTCAGCCATTCTTCCTGAAATGACGTCTGTTTTTTTAGATGCAAAAGCACCTGTAAGCATTGTAAGCTGGTATCGGAAACAGAAACAGTCATGTCACCATACGCTACACCACGCCGCACCCTAAAAAACTTACCAGTTGTCTAATCGCTGAGCTAAGTTTGTACGAAAGTGAGTTTGTAAACCCATTTAAACCTATTACTTAACCTTTTGGCCACCTCTGGATAGTCTGGCGCGAAGTCACAGCGCCACAAGCTACACACGCGACCTGCCTGCACCGCCCCCCACACTACGCATTCCCACGACGAGCGCCTACCTAAGTTCTCTGCTCCTACTCGCAGTCCGCTTCAGAGGTCAAACGAGAAAGGAGCACCTTCGCTCTGCAAGACAAGCAAGAACGGAGGTAGAAGAAATACTTCGTAGTACCCGCACGCTCCCCCGTAAGTCCTTCCTAAGCATCAGGGGGCCACGTGGAAGCAGCCCCTGGCGCACACACGTCCGGGAACCCAGCATCCCTCGTTCCAATCAGGACGGTGTACGGGAACAGTGGGATTGTTGCTGCCCGTTGCACGAAGCCCTCTTCACGCAGCCCTTCATTACCCATCACCTCGTCGCCACTTTTCCCAGAAATATTTGAAGGTCTCTGTAAACTCATTACTGAGGAAAAAACCGCACCAGTTTAAGCTCCTCCAAGAACGTTCAGCTTAAAGCTCCCCACAAACTAAAAGCCAATATTGAAAACTCATTTCAAAAGAGAGCCCAAACCATTCGACGGGCACAACAGAAACAGCACAGAAAAGCGCTGCTGACATTTCCTTAGGATTCTTTCAGAGCCGAACTCGCGATGGCTATTGATTTTTTGTTTTCTTCACAAGTACATATACATTATTTAATACAACTGAACAGTCTGTAAACCAGCTGTTTTGTGCTTTTGAAATATTGATGTCTTTTAGAAGGTTAAAACCTCTACTGAAAACCGCAACCCCACACACGAGGCCTAAAATACTGCAGCTTAATCTATACAAAAGCAAAACCTAAGTATTTCTCTTAATTGAAAGGGTGCTCTTCATGGTTTTTAAAAGCCGACGTTCATCGTGCTCCACTTCTCCTTACAAAGAAAATTAACATCTTTTTCTTTTGTTGTTCAGAAAGCACTTGTTCTCTTTCCAAAACTTCACTTCTTGAAGTTCAAAAATTCTCATCGTTGGGCCAGCAGCCTTTTTCATTGAGTAACATCACTCCCGCGGCTAAAACCCCAATTCTTTCAGAGAACACGCCAAGAAGATTTGGTATAACCAAGTATCAAATAATCTTCACAGGTAAGTAGTCAGCTTACCCTACGAAGTCTAAAAGGCGTTTACATTATTTACATATCTGAATAGAAATACAGATGGTTTTTGTCGGGAAGAATTCAACTGCGCTGTTGTTATTTGCTCTAGAAGAACCGCTAATGTTTCAACATGAACATTCACAGCCAGCGCACCAGCCTTCCCTAGACCCCAGCCACGCACCACATCCTTGCGCGGCGGAGATTCCCGAGAGATAACGACAACTACAGCTCAGAGAGCCAGGGTGAGGAGCTCGCGAGCTCTCCCGGGGGTTCCCCGTGCCACCAGGGGAGCGTGCGCCGTCCCAGCCTCGCTCCAGCTGCTCACGGGCTCAGTATATTAAAATACGAAGTATTTGAGTTCAGAGACAATCTCCGACTGCAGCATTACCGACCGGCGTTTCCTAAAGGCTTTTCTGCGCACAGTTTGAGACCGAGACTACTGCTGAAAATACGGCAAAAATCTGTGTGCCCTGTTGATGCAAACAAGACTTAAAAGCTTCTGATGCTTTCCACAGTGATTTAATTCAGGCAGGCAGCTACGTAGGGGAAACCGAGGCACGGGGTGCTGAAGAGGCAGCCCTAAAGGCAGAACCGGGAGGAAAATGCGGCTGTACACCTGAATGCATCCAGAGCGATCGTACAAACTCGACGGTTCGTCCACAGAAGAAGAGGGAGGATAAGATGAAACAGTTTACCTAATCGCATGGATCACAGTTGCTCTCTACCTTGTCACATTTCATAATTCATCACAGCCGTTAACGAGAAAGTGTATTGTAGCCAGGGGTAAAGACTGATGGGATTAAGTTTCAAAACCCACTTGCTCCCTGCCTTGTTACCTGTGGAATCACACACATCTGTGGCAGGCGAACACCAAACACCTGCTGATCTCTGTGGCAGGATTTTGTTCACCTGGGAAGCAAAACAACTCTTGAAAATACGACTTTGCATTTAAAGAGACACTCTGACGTACCCCAGGCCCGCTCCTGCCCAGCACAGCAAGCTCTGCCTTGCCTGCTACCCAAAATCCGCTTTGTACATCAAAGAGGAGCAGCAGCACCACGTTAAGGTTCCTGCCGGGGTGAAATCTCACCTCCCTCCTTCGACTTGACTCCCAAAACATCACCTCCGTGAAGGTCCTCTGAAGGTGGAGCCAGTAAAAGCTTTCTTCCAGGGCACCAGCAGAGCACTGCCGTTAGCCCTCGCTCAGCCTTCCTCTCCCGGCACGTGTAATAAGCTGATGCACACCGCACCTTGGTGCCACGTTCAGCCCTGCGCGTACATTTTCACGTACTTACCAAGCTACCTAGCGTGGATCCAGACGCAAACTCACCGTGCGTAGCAGATCTGAACGCAGGTCTCGAGCCCTGCACAACCGAAACCTTAACAAGAAGTTCACAAGCTGTGCTCCGCGCGGCTGTAACAAGCATCCCTCTCTATCACGTACATCAGTTAAATTAACTCCAAACTTCCGGACGCCACAGCGCAGGCTTCTACTGGTTCACCTACACATCTATGGACCTGTCTTCACCGTCGCTCGCTTGCATTATTTATCCAAGTCTGACAGCACGCACAGCGCTCCACCAAAACCATGCGCTAGACCAGCCAGGCCTTGCCCAGCCGAGCTTATCATCTAAAAGATACAAGACACGACACGAGAGGAAAGCCAGGTGTGCCACAGAACATCTGCCACAAGGTACCGGGCGAGACAAATTCGCTGCCTTTCAATCGATAAAATGTAATTATGCTAAGAATCCAAGACCCGAGGAGTGGTCAGGGACGCTCACAAGGAAGGGACGGCTCCCTGCGGTGCTTCCTGGAGCTTCACCTGTTACTGCATCCGGATTGCAAGCTGATTTTCCTTGCCTGAAATACCTGACATTTCTGGGGCGTACTATCCAGGGCCATCAGTCAACATCTTCTGATGTCTCAGCAGGAGCCCGGTAACGCTCACCAATCACGCGAGTCTCGCGCGTCGCTATCCCCACTCAATTCGGTCGCCTAAAGGCTGTTCTAGGTAGGACTGCAGCGAAGGACGCGCAAGCACAATCGCGGGAATGCATTTAGATAACCCCGTTCAGCTCAAATGCAGGTTTACCTCTACAGAGCCGCTCTCCAAAGCCTGTTTTCAAAGGGAAAGCCAGAGCAAAACAGAGCTGCACTGATCCTACCGGAAATTTCCCAGGAGAGGGCAATCAGGATGCCTTTACTCAGAGCCATTTCCGTGTGCTCCAGTTCTTCACCAAAAACTTTTATCGCATGTGACTAAAACACATCGATTAATTGCCATCGACCAAAAGATACTGGGGTAGCGACGTACGTAGCTACATAGTGTAGGATCCTCCTGCAGATAGCAGTTACTGTGTTTTGTTCCATTTACCTACCTCCGCCAGGGCACTAAGGCACTTCTAAGGGTTTCGACCACCTCAGAGAGGTCATCCATCACAGCCAACGCCACACTTCTTCAAGAGTAACTTCTTATACCTGAAGAAAGGAGGTTTTATCTACGTAAACAAACCCATAAGTAGATAGGGATGCACACTTTACAAGCACTCTATTAGTACAACTTATTTTAATTTCTACAGTTCTAAAACCAACTACGTTTTCCATCTCAACGAGTTTAAGCAAAAAGACGACTACACGCTGGTCTGCTGGACCAGAAGGAATTTCAAGCACTACTTCAGACCTTATTTGCATGCATAAATATAAACCAGCATGCATTTCCATCTCAACAGGTGGAATTTCAGTTCTTTAAGGCCTCCTTATTTTGGCGCATTTAAAGAGTGAAGTGCTTTAGATACTTACTTTTAAGTACGTGCAAGGAAGTTCATTGCCGAGATCTGCTGTTACGGAGCCCCACGCAACAACTGAGGGAGCCTGTGGTAAGCAGAGCGCCCCAGGCGGAGCACGGGACTGCCTTCAGGTGACGGGATTCAACCACGAAAACCAACCTAGCCCTCCCCTCACCTGCGACCTCCCTCCCAGCTGCTGCAAATGTGGGGAGTTTTTCTAATCAATGTGAGAACTCCTTGCTAAGGCACCAAGGAACTGAAGATTTTCTTTCACGCCCATTATTAGTAATTCACTGTTCCCACAGAACATTTTCTAAGACCTCTTAGGTGCTCTAGAAAGCACAGGACAGGCTTAGAAGAGCTCCATGCTTTTTGAAAAGCTCAGCACCTCAGTTATTTTAACCTTGAGTCTCACCCTAAGTGCTTCCCGAGTCACTCAATGCTTTGCAGGGAGAGCAGAGGAGGGGACGGAGAAGCCACCCGGGCTGCTAGGATGTTGGAGTAAAGCGAGAATCTCAGTTCCTGTTACGATTTCTGTTTGGCTTTTTTCCTGAGTGAAAAGCACCAGAAAACTTTTAAATCTTCCAAGTCTCAAACACTAGCCAACAACGAGAAACGCGTCCAGTCTGTACGGCAACAGAACAGACTGGCGGCCAAGGGACGGATCAAGAGAGGAAGGCGCTGTCTCCACCCGTAAGGTGGCGAACGCGGCAGGTTCGACCGGAAGCACAGAAAAAGCTTATGGCACAGACCGGGTTGGTCACTGCTGCAAGCAGGCTGCTCAACAAGCCAACGACGAAGGCTCTCGGGGTTATCCTCCTCGAGTTACTCCCGGGTGCTGTTGGTTCCCAAGCCCTGCTACAACGGGTTTCCAGGGCAGATGCACAAGACAGGGACGGATTCGGTTCTGGGCTGAACTAGGAATGGGAGCAACCACCAGCTCTAGCACACAACCCGAGCCAGCCTGTAAGCCCTTTGCTACCTGGGCTAGTGAGAAAGCGAACTGTAAATCACCCCCAAAGCAACTGCAGATAAGCTGTAAACTAATTAATATCAGAATTATTGACGCACAGCAAATATTTTGCAAAGAATTTATCTGAAACTCTGTCACCACTTTACAGCATTGATTTATAAACCACCCAACAAACAGCGGCACGTCCAATAAATACTTTATGAATGTTTGCCAACAATTTATCTTACATAATATGATATAAATACATTGCAAATACTGAGTACGCTGTTTATAAATGACAACCTGCGTACCACCAACTATGGTTTATAGAAATGTTTGTTCCTTTGCCCAAGAGAAGGCATTTAAAAGGGAATCTGGGCCCACACTCGGGGTGTAGCAGCATGAAATACCAGCCTTGCCTCTGATTGCTCACTAATGCTAGTCTCTACTACACCTCCGTCCTTACTATCCGCCACGCGTGTTTGCTCTTCCCGCTGTGCCTTTCTTGAAGCTTTGGAGGAGCTCCCCAGCAATGCGCACCACCTCTAGGCTCCCCCACCTGAGTTTAAGAGGAAAAAAGCTCCCTGACATCGCTCACAGTGCTTCGGGGTTGGCACCAGTCTTTTTAACTAACCACTAACTACCAAGCGTTCCTATTCCCAACGCTTCTTACAGCCAATACTGTGCTCACGCGCTCTTTCGTACGTCCGCGTCCACCTGCTTTCCCTCGAACGTTTCTTCGATAAAGAAGTTCTTCTGGCAAAAGTTACCTTTTCCGTACGTTCTTTATAGCAGCCAGGACTACGGATCCCGGACTAGGGTCATGTGCAGGGTAAACGTAAATATTAACTCAAACCAGGTCCGATTCATTTTCTTCCTACATCTCTTAAATGCTCAGTGTTCCAGCTTGTCTTCGCTTCAGAGAATACATGAGAAATACGCCCAAACCAGCCAAACTTCCTTCACGTCTGCCATAACCTCACAAATTCCTGCAGGTACACGTACGCCCAAAGGAAATCACAGATCCCAAGGTTTTAAGATCAAGAAAGGGCCCGGCTTGCCAAAGCTCCTGCACAAGGCCGGCCAGCAGAGCTCCCCCGGCCCGTGATCCCGTGGTCACTGAAACCCCAGGAATCTCTCACGTATGGCGGCTGGGAGCAACGTGACTGAAGCGTGACGTTAGCTCTGTGCTCAGCACGAAGCTGATCCAGGTGACCTCCAGAGGGCCCTTCCAACCCCCCTTTCCCTACTATTCCATGACGTAATTTGGCCGGCTCTCCTGCTTTTAACGAAGGGAACGTCTGTATGCAGTTAAGCTCAGTCCTTCCCTGAAAGTCCAGCCTGAATGAACAAGCAACTCCTGAGATGGTGACTTACGACGCATTTTGCTCTAAATCGTCGGGACACGCATTTTTTGGTTTTTTCCAGCAGAACACCAGCATCCCCGGATGTGCTGCCCTGCTCTCTTTTTCAACTCTAAATCCCAGGAGGGCTTTGGAGGAAAACGCTTTCTTCTTCCTTCTTCATCATCCTATCAAGATCCCCTCATTCCTGCTGTTCTGAGAACGCGCTTTTAGCAAACGAGAGTGCTTCAGAGCGCTGGNGCGCACCACCTCTAGGCTCCCCCACCTGAGTTTAAGAGGAAAAAAGCTCCCTGACATCGCTCACAGTGCTTCGGGGTTGGCACCAGTCTTTTTAACTAACCACTAACTACCAAGCGTTCCTATTCCCAACGCTTCTTACAGCCAATACTGTGCTCACGCGCTCTTTCGTACGTCCGCGTCCACCTGCTTTCCCTCGAACGTTTCTTCGATAAAGAAGTTCTTCTGGCAAAAGTTACCTTTTCCGTACGTTCTTTATAGCAGCCAGGACTACGGATCCCGGACTAGGGTCATGTGCAGGGTAAACGTAAATATTAACTCAAACCAGGTCCGATTCATTTTCTTCCTACATCTCTTAAATGCTCAGTGTTCCAGCTTGTCTTCGCTTCAGAGAATACATGAGAAATACGCCCAAACCAGCCAAACTTCCTTCACGTCTGCCATAACCTCACAAATTCCTGCAGGTACACGTACGCCCAAAGGAAATCACAGATCCCAAGGTTTTAAGATCAAGAAAGGGCCCGGCTTGCCAAAGCTCCTGCACAAGGCCGGCCAGCAGAGCTCCCCCGGCCCGTGATCCCGTGGTCACTGAAACCCCAGGAATCTCTCACGTATGGCGGCTGGGAGCAACGTGACTGAAGCGTGACGTTAGCTCTGTGCTCAGCACGAAGCTGATCCAGGTGACCTCCAGAGGGCCCTTCCAACCCCCCTTTCCCTACTATTCCATGACGTAATTTGGCCGGCTCTCCTGCTTTTAACGAAGGGAACGTCTGTATGCAGTTAAGCTCAGTCCTTCCCTGAAAGTCCAGCCTGAATGAACAAGCAACTCCTGAGATGGTGACTTACGACGCATTTTGCTCTAAATCGTCGGGACACGCATTTTTTGGTTTTTTCCAGCAGAACACCAGCATCCCCGGATGTGCTGCCCTGCTCTCTTTTTCAACTCTAAATCCCAGGAGGGCTTTGGAGGAAAACGCTTTCTTCTTCCTTCTTCATCATCCTATCAAGATCCCTTCATTCCTGCTGTTCTGAGAACGCGCTTTTAGCAAACGAGAGTGCTTCAGAGCGCTGGGGGGTCCAGAGCGCTGATTGAAAGTCACGAGCTACCGTAGTTTTTGCATTATCAAACTGATTTTGCTTGCCTTTTTAACACACAAAGCATCACTGGGGGGGGTGGCAGGGAAGGGGGGAGACACAGAGGGCTTTTCTGATTTTATTTATTTGTGTTTCACTTGCACCAACAGTTGTCACCGAGACCAAGGCTGCCCTGGTGCAAAATGCTGAGTGCGTAAGGTGCGGGCTCTAGCCCGAAAAACGCACAGTTTAAAGGATGCGCACTAACAGCCAGGAGGGGAGTGAAAAAGGAAAGCGATATTCCCGAGGTCAGACAGCACAGCAGCAGCAGAGCCCAAAGTCCTGACTCCACACAGCGGAGCGTCTGCCCTCCCGCAAGGCAGCGGGTCTGCCTGCAGCTGCTGCAGTCGCTACTGCAACGAGCTGTCTTAAAGGCCGTTACTGCCCTACGACAAGGCCCTCGTCTCCAGTGTCCACAGCAACGCGACAGGATTAAGATCTACTACCTGGCCAGGNAGCCAGGACTACGGATCCCGGACTAGGGTCATGTGCAGGGTAAACGTAAATATTAACTCAAACCAGGTCCGATTCATTTTCTTCCTACATCTCTTCAATGCTCAGTGTTCCAGCTTGTCTTCGCTTCAGAGAATACATGAGAAATACGCCCAAACCAGCCAAACTTCCTTCACGTCTGCCATAACCTCACAAATTCCTGCAGGTACACGTACGCCCAAAGGAAATCACAGATCCCAAGGTTTTAAGATCAAGAAAGTGCCCGGCTTGCCAAAGCTCCTGCACGAGGCCGGCNGTGGAGCTGATCACATGCATCTTGCCTCCGTGAGAGGCAGTAACTCCCGAGTTACTCAAGGCTGCCTCGCGGATGCACAGTGTTTCACCTGCTACCGAGTTCGGAATGACTCTCTTCCTTTTCTGCCCAATTTTGGATACTTCCTAGAGAAAAAAAAAAAATACAAAAATTACTAAAAGAAACATGAATGCGCTTAGCAGTTTATTTGTTGCTATTTAGAAATCGTCTTACCTGTACTTNCCAGCAGAGCTCCCCCGGCCCGTGATCCCGTGGTCACTGAAACCCCAGGAATCTCTCACGTACGGCGGCCAGAGAACGGAGGCTGGGAGCAACGTGACTGAAGCGTGACGTTAGCTCTGTGCTCAGCACGAAGCTGATCCAGGTGACCTCCAGAGGGCCCTTCCANAATGCGCTTAGCAGTTTATTTGTTGCTATTTAGAAATCGTCTTACCTGTACTTCAATCATACAACAAAACCAAGAAACTATACATATATATATAAGCTCGCTTGATTTTTAATGTCACCTCAACAACCGCCTAGGGTGATGTATCTTAAAGACACTGAAGCTCATCATGTCTTCGAAGCTAGCCGGTAATGTTCACATCCGTCTCTGCGGTTCATTGAAGACCTCGGAAGCGCTGAGCTAGCACCGGAGGGCGGCTTGGCAGCGACTTTGTGGGAGACAAAGCTGGGATCTGCCTGCCTCAACTGAAGTTTTGTTTTTGCAGTACTGGAATACGCACAGTAATGACAAAGGTGTAATGCATCCCTTGACTCCAGTAACGACCGGTATAATTCCCTTCTGTGGACTAATTTACTTTAACCTGCCTACATGTTATTAAAATGCCAGCCACGAGGGCATCAAAGCAAGTAACGGCACTGAGCACTGGTGAAATAACTAGCGAAACCACCACACGAGAAACAAATAAGGGAACGCTTGGTTCTGCGACTCCACTTAGGACCCAGACCACGGCCACAGAACTGCTGGGTTCTTCAGTTTCCTTATTCAGCATTTGGCCCCTTGACCTACTGAAGTCTTTTCTGTTAACTCTTTTTAGCAGCATGGAGTTAGGCGGGCTGGATTTTTAAGGAAAGGGCTGATTTATTCTCATTTCCCATTGCTAATTACGTTTGCTAAAATAACGATCATCAAACCCCACCTTTCCAGCGACGAGCAGGACGCGGTGGTGATCAGGAAGAACGTTTTGTGCTCTCGCAGGACCCTGGGGGCCACGCTGCGTGCCCCCCAACCCTGTCTTTCCCCTGCTTTGTGGGGAGCAAGGAGAGATTTCAGTTCGTACCCTCCAGCAAGCCCGAACTCAACAAAGTCTGTCAGAGCCTTCCTTATTGCTGTTAATGTCAGGAGGAGAGCATCCCAACTCCTGCGCGTGGGCAATCGTATCGGAGAGGTGACTTCTTTTTCTTTATTTAAGGCGAGGCTCCAGCCTGACGGACTCCCAGCCCCACCAGGCCTCCTTGCCTCGCTACAGGTTTAAAAAAGCGACTGCTGGCATGTAAAGGACCCCAGTTGTGAGAGCCACCTAAAAACTAATAACCGCCACTACGTAGTACATTAGACCCTAAAATCTTCACACAGCTTAAAAGTATCTACAAAGGCACTAGATTTCTCATCTACAATGTGCCAAATTCCTTCAGGGACATCTTCCAATGGGGAGTCAAGACAAAACTGTGTTTACCGATCTTCAGAACACCTCCAATTCATTACGGAAAAGGGCAGCTTATTCCAAAACATTTCTAAATCTCAGAGCAAAACACTGCCACAGCCTTGGAAATAACTCCGAGCAGCAGACTGCTTTTACAGGCTCTTTTTTTCCCGGTTGCGGATCCCACCCACGGTATTATCAGGACAGTGCAGCTTCGGTGCCCTACTGACATTTGCCAGACAATTATTAGCTAGAGAGACAGGCATCAGTCAATTTTTCTCAAAGTCTTCCAGAACCTCTTATTTGGTCACATCAGTTGTTTTCTTTTGCACGGCACAAAGTTCAACACCTTTGGTCTGAAGGTCAGCCTCATCTTTTTCTTGCTTGCTCGGGTTCCGCGCAGCCGTGAGCTCCCACAGCAAGCCGGCAGCCGCCGTTGGGAGCTCTGTGGCCCTCAGCACTCACACCGCGAAGACGCAATGACCATAAAGACACCACCATAAGCAAACGTTCAGTAACGAGTTCTCTTCGGTAAGGTCCCAGCTGTGGTCCGCAGGGGAGGCACCACCAGGGACACCGCGAAGGTCTGTATTCGTTGCTTGTTCGGCCTCACCTGGGGATCTGGGGAGCTGCTCCGTCCTCCCTTTGAGAGCAGCCACTTCCCTCACGAGAACTGTATGAAGAGGAGTTGAACGCCCTTCCCTAAGAAGAGTTCGGGCGTATTTGTAAGGTGAAGTGGTAATATAATCATGGGAACTAACACTTTAAAAACAAAAATCAAATATGAAACTCGTAACAGAAGACTGGAGACGAATGTACCAGTCTTGCGTTCTTGCATCACAGCTGAAAAGCAAGTTTTTAATCAAATTTCTTTGGCTTTAACTGCAGCCACGATAGTTTAAGTTTCAATTTCTGTTACATCTAGCGTCCCAGACGGGCTTGTACAGAGCCCTTTTAGTTTCGCCACCAGAACCAACTAATACTAGCTCAGGTAGCTCAGCGCACGCTGCAATGACTTCTGCTTTGATCTAAAGCAATCCACGACATAAATATTTAGCTCTTCGCGTCCTTTAGCACTTAAGTAAGGCGTAACTTCACGCCTTCAAAACGTTCTTGGAACATTACCTCCTTAATTGTCAAGAATACACAGAAAATTTAAAGGGTTCCTGCCCAGACTGGCAGCAGCGTATAAACAGCAAAAGCCCAGCAACATTTCAGGCAGAAAAGCACGAATTCACCCAGGAGCCCGCGCACACAGTCGTATATTTTGTTGCCCTCGGGCAGCGCAGTTCCCAATAATTGCAAAGAAAACATACGATCTGAGTCCAGTGCCAGTTCCAAACATCCCCCAAACCATTGCTAAACTTACTTTGCAATCAGCAAATGAAAAAAAAAGGGAGTTTGTTTAATTTTACTTCCCTTTCGGTAGTTACGAAGTTGCTTTTCCCAGATGGGGGGGGGGGCGTGCTGACAAAGATTATAAACAGAATTAAAAAATAAACAGCTATTCTCCGATATTTGCATGACCCCAGCAGCTGGCGGTTTAAGGAAAAAACAAATAAAAAGACAGTACATACTCCTGCTTGACATTTCCTTCTCTGGTTTTTGCTAGCATCAGGTTGGCAAATACATAGTTGCCCTCTAGAAAACTGAGCCAGAATTACACAACTCTTTAATGAACCTTATAACGAAAGCATTACCATCCTCATCTTTTAGGAGCACGGGAATGCCATTACTTTTGGTGCTTATTGAAATGTATTCCGCTGCTGACCCGGAGCCCGTGGGAATCAATGGGAGTTCTTCCATTTTCAGCTCAATAGACCGCGGGTCAATGTTTTAAACTCAATCTGAAGGAAGCCAGTGTTTCCAGCAGCCTTCCCCCCCTGTCTGTAGCAGCACTAAAGCTGACGGATACCAAGCTGGCTAGCAGGGCTGGCTGGAAACTCATCACCCAGCCTTCCACTCCATTTTCTTCCTGTTTCCTAACACTTACTTCTAAATACGTTACCTTCGATGCATCAGGTTGACTCGTACGCCCGTGTTTCCCTGCAAGCTGCCTAGCACACAGAATGTGTACGTGCATCCATACTCCTCCTTTCCTTTCAGAGAAAGACACGGAAGTTTTTCAGGTCAGAAGCGCAGAAGACAACATAATAATGTGTACAAGACTCAGCATTTCCAGAAATTCATTAAACCCTTACCTTGTGGCCAAGCGTGTTTCTCACAAGAACACCCAGTGTAAGTACTTGAAACAATCACGAAATTCATTACGTCCTGTATCTCACTGCTGTATTATTCACCCTCCAGACAAAAACTTACACCTTGTGTTCTAATCTGACTTGGTTTAGCTTCAGCTCAGGGTCTGGATCTTTTGAAAAAGCCTGCCTTCTGTCAGAAGAAACAAAAAAACCCTTTAGCAAAACCAGAAAGCTTCACCTCCCTCTTCCCCTCCCCAGGCCGATACAGGCGCTCTGATGAAATCACCCCTTAACCTTTTCTCAGACAAGCCAAATAAATGGAGCTTCTTCAGACTCAGGTTTTCTAAACCTCAAACCGATTCCTTGAGCTCCGTCTAAGAGGCGCGGGAGAGGTGAAACAGGACAAAGCATCGTTCCCTCAGTCCCCCGAGTCACCGGGCCACGATCCAGAGAAATCAAACACTAGCTTGGCTGTGGTGTCCCAACCACAAAATAATATGTTTATTTTTTCCACCACTTTTTTTGTTGTCATTTTATTGATAAAAACTACACAAAAACTAACTGATCATAATAATTAATTAAAAAAACCAAAAAACAATGTTACACATTCTCCTGTGTTTTAGAAATTGTGTCAGCCAGTGAGTTTCACCAAATACTCTTGCTTTAAAAGATTTTCCTTCTGATCCATTTCAAGCACATCATTTCCATTTTGGTTCCCAAACGTCCATTAATTTTGCTTAACAAGCACCGCTCGACTGTAAATATGAGAGTCGTTACTCCGTTGCATGTATTCCCTTTTTTTAGAGCCCGAAAAGTAATTATAGTGTCGACAATGAAGCACAATGAAGATAGTAAAAATCAAAAGCACCCTCCATAGTGTACAGCCTGTGTCTTAAATGTACATGCACCCAAGTTTCTTTGTTTCTGCTGCATTAATCGCCAATGTCCTTTTGGTTCAACATAAGCTTTAATGCCCATGTCTGAAGTTTGAAATACTAGCGCTTGACCACTTAAAAAAAAAAAAAACAAAACCCAACACAAAAGAACCCAAACCCCCCAAATAAAAAAGAAAATATATATCTATCTTCTGTTTCTTTAAAAAGAACAAAAATATTAAACAAATCTTTGAAGAGTAATAAACACTCAATAAGGAAACATGGCTGACCCACCCCACCCCGGTCCTTGCCCTCCCCACCCCCTTTATTTTTACCTGTGGTTCTCCTTCCCTGGAACCGTGCAATGTAGAAAAATCAAATATACAAACAAAACTCTTAATCCATCCCTTTATGTAGCTAGAGTGAAATCTATTTTTTTTTTAATAAGAACTTGACAATCTCTCTTTAATATTTACATTGAGGAATTTGTTTGAAAGTTTAAAGCAAAGAAAATCCTGAAGTTCTCAGTGTGTACTGCAAGATAGCATTTCCAGTCTGCGGAGCTTGCTTTATCCCCTTCCCTTTGTCTGTGTCGGAACATTTCCAAGTGGAACGGCAGATTGCAGCTTCCTGCCCTGGTCTCTTCTGAGATGAAAGGTCCCTCAAAAGAGCTCCCCACTCCGCCTCCCGAAGACGTTGCCTCCATCGTTAGTTTGGTATTCTCTCAATGTAAATGGCTGGAGCAGCCGAACGCGCGATCGTAGCGATGAAGCTGTGGTCTCGACTGAGTTCCAGGTTGGTGGTCTCAGCCTGCTCCCGGGACATGGTATCGTACCCCTTATTTACATGGAGAGGCTTATGAGCTTGGCAGTATCCGATCACTGGTTGGTCGTAACTGTAATAGGGTAAAGTCTTCATGTGGTGAGGAACCTGCACCAGAGAGAGATCAGAGAAAGAGGAATACGTAAGTAACGTGCCGTGTCACGCGTTTGCACAGCATCGATCGCAGCGCAGCCTCAAACACGGCGGGTGCTCAGCGCATCCGCGTTCATCGCGCAGTTCTCGCAGCAAGAGCAACCCCTGAGGCTTCTAAGCCGCGGAACACGCAGGTCCCTCTGGAACGGGGCCCTCACGCTCGCGTGTGGGTGGATGTTACAGCCGCTCAAAGCCTCGGGAATCACAGGCTCGCTCTGGCCCTTTGCTGGGTGCTGAAGCCAGATCAGAGGGGGCTACCGTCCACTTTGGTGACGGTGTTTGTGGGCAGGCTTCCAAAATGGACTGGCATGCTGCATTCCGACCTCTTTTGGACAATCTGGCTCCGAAGGGTGGGCTGGAAGGTACCGGTAAACAGGAACCTTTTAAAACCCGGCCCTTCTTCCAGTGCCTCGAAAGGGGCTGAGCATTCCTGCAAAGCTCAGACCGGCCTGAGCACGTCACAGGACCGGAAAACCCGGCTGCCGGCACGCGTAGCTTCCAGCCCAGCTGGAACACGTGTTTGTTTCTCCTACGACAAAGCCGCTTGCCCAAGGTGCCGACTTCCCGGGCTCTTTATCATACAACCTCAGCAAGAGAAACACCGTCAAAGCGGCTCAACTGATGCGCGCCGGAGCTGAGCGGATCCCTACCTTGTAAAAATGGCCACGTATTTGAAAAGCCTACAAGATCTACACCGAATCCCATCTCTTCTTTTTGTAAACACTCAGAATCCGCCCGCCCCCCACCTTTTTTCTCCATAAACGCTCTATGCTACAACTAAATATCATTTCTGGCACAACATTAGATACACATCTTTGCAGATAATTTTATCATCTGCAAGAGATGAGCTGATCAAGTAGAAAGAAACGTGCTCTTAGGGAAAAAAACCCACACGGTGCAGGAGACACAGGCAAGCGTTTAGCCTAACGCCACCAGAAAACCTGAGCTCATTACAGCTGGAGATACCCTACACGTAATTCAATCTTGTAACAAATGCCTTTTTGTTTTCCAGGCCACACTTTAAGCGAGGACCACAGAGCTAATTCAGCACCAATTTTCCCTGCATGGTGCACTTCATTCAAAAAGCGATGGCATTAAGACTAATTATAAGTTTTGCGGGGCTGGAGTTCCTCTTGCATTTGGACCTCCTCAGCAGCTTCATTCCTCCCCCTGCGTCTCTGCAGAACACTGGAGAGATTCCAAAACTCTTCCACTAGCCGAATTCAGCTGAAAACATCATTTTACGTGACAGTTGAATGGCAAGAATGCAGAGGACAAGCTGCTCGGTAGAATTTGATGGGACAACTGTGCTCACTCGCGGATTAAATTCAGCCATCGTGCAAGAAACTGTAACTCCCTTTGGATACAGCAGTACCTATGCCAATTCGTACCAGGGCTTGAATTTGTCCTCAGCCTTTAAGGCAGCTCTTTATGATTCTATAAAAGCCAAGGACTGTTTGCGTTCTGCAGAGTTGAGAGATTGAGGTCCCGGCTTTACGGCAATAATACACAGTACATTAACCGCCCGAGTCCTGTGTGCAGCACTCTTTGCTTGTTTTCTCCCCTTCTCCAAACAGGAGTCAGAAGGATCAGGATCTCAACAACATCCCTAAACGGTGGATAAACACGCTTCCTTTTCAGCTGTTTCTCGGTAGTTTTATAGAATCTCCTGCTTGTTTTTACTTAGAATTCAGGTTTGCGTCTGTCTGAAGCCGTATTAATAAGGGTGGCCAAAACGGAGCGTGCTTTCCTTCCCTCAAACCGCTTCTCTGAAACGTAACGTTGCTTTTTCAGAAAGACACGGGGGGTCAGTTTTCATCTACAGTGAAATGATCGGACACGAAACTCGAGCCCACAAAAGCTTTCTCAGCGCACAGCCTTGGCTGCAGAAACTATTGCGAATGCCGGCACAATTGTACCACCACGCCGCTTGATGCAAGTAAAAAGGACGGCAAATGCTGATGACACTGTTCACTCTAAACAAAGCTGAGACTGTTCTATTTTTTCTGATTCAGAGATCAATAAAACGTATTTAAGAACATCTAAGTCGCTGAAAATTAATTTTGTAAGTGTTTGTACTCCAGGTCCTGAATTAACTTTTCTGTTTCATTATTGCTATGGAACTTAATGCCTGCGATACCGAGAGATGTGACCTTGGACAAGTCATTTTATGAGCTGGAAAATGAGAAGATTACGTCCTGCCTCTGCTTGCCCTTGGAGACTAGAGCTCTCTGAGGCAAGGGCTGTTTGTGCAGGGACTGAAACAACGCAACTCCAACCTACGCTGGGGCCTTGCAGCTGCTACGGCCTCCCAGAGACAAAAGAGCAGACGACTAGAGCGAAGAAAAATCCAAACAGGCCACTAAATACCTCAGCAAATAAATACAGCCTCTGGGATTCTGTCACCGCTACCTCAGGGCCTTTTCCACGGAAGACACATTGTTCCCTGGCTAGGAAGTGGGAGCCAGGCTGAGAATTTTCCTGCCAGGAGGTCAAAGGCAGAGCCAAGACCAGAACTGGGATCCTCGAGCACGGTGTCCTTGGCTGTCTCCTCCACGTCTCTCCGCTGCCACTACCCACAGCCACTTGTGCTACACAACTCCTTACATTTAGTCTTGGAAGAAGTTCAATTGTAAATGAAGGTGAAGAGTTGCTCACATGGAAACACAACAGATACAAAACAAAACTCTTTCTTTCATATAATCTGTCACAACACCTGATTCAGTTCTTGGCTTCGTGTGCTCACTCGTGGTTACGCTCCACGCCAGCACGGTCTGGTGCAGCTCGTGCTGCTCAGGGGTGGGATGCAGAACGCCACGACATTTAACAGGAGATGATGCATGTGTCTGTTGACAGTATTTTCTGAATCACTTCTATTTTGATTTCTATAAACGACCCTGCCTAATACTTCCTTGAAGGATTAAAACTACATTCAACAGGAAAAACGTAAAGCAACAGGGGAAGTCACTCTAAAATCACTGATGCGCATGGGAGGGACGTTTTGATTTCAGCCCGTGCATGGCACCAAGCAGGGCTGTATTCTGCTCTAACGCCTCATTGTAAGGGAGCATACCGCCTGTTCGGTGTTGCAGACAGTTGATTACGTCAATGAATGAATCTGCGCCCTGAAGAAAGCACTGACTCCACTACGCAATGAGCTTGCTGCCTTACAAGCACTGCAAGTGTTCGTGTGGGGTTTTGGGCTAATGGGCTGGGTTAGTTGGCTAGCCTTGACTTCCGAAGTCCACACCTCTGTAGACCTTCACTCTAAATGTAATAAACATTGCATCTTAGCAGCCACACTCTTCAAACAAAGGTTCTATTACAAGCAAAATGTACATAAACGCCCAGCTACAGGAGGCAGATAAAGGATTCGGCACTGGAAACTTAAGAACGCAAATCTTCCCTTTTGCAGTCCAACTGACACGGGAGAGGTTAACAGCTCAACGGCCTTGCTGCCCCGTAACAACTCCCTTCAAAACTAGCTGGGCTAACCGGAGTTTACCCGAAATTCAGTGAAATTCTGCCCTCCATTAGAGAGGTATTTCTCAACACCCCCGTCCACTTTTCCTTTGACATTCAACAGAGATTTTCAGTTAAACCCTGAGTCATTCCAACACGCGAATACATGTATCCGCATCCCAATTCAGGTGTTTTACACTGCACTGAACTTCGTCGGCAGCTTTACTTATGTCAGAAATATCGGGAGATAAATTAGCTAACTTACTCTATACGTTTCAGGTGATTATTACACAAGAGAGTTCTATTAAAAAAATTAAATCGTAAGAACTCAGCACGGACTTCAGCTTCTCACGGGTGCAGCCATTAAAACCTTGATTTTTACCAAATCATCAATAAAAATCCTTATTCTGAAACTTGGGAAGTACAGCAGTAAAGATATAACCTTACCATACAGCCGCTGAATCTAGCGAGCTTTAAAGGATATTGGACCGGGGCCTAAGTGAATATCAAGTGACCTTATTTCTAAGATACCTTTCTCTCACTGCTCCCTCTCGTAGTGTCTTAAGCATCCTCATACGCTCTTGATCGCTTGCGCTGCCTCCGAACAGGATGCTTCAGACAAGCTGAAATTCAGGCCCGGTATGAACTCTAAGGTATGACACCTCTCCATCAAGTAATGCCAAGAGAGTTTAACAGAATACTGAGTTCTTCATACTGACTGCAACTCCTGCTTAAGTATTTTCTTCTGCGCTCACAGCAACACGCTTACTGCAACGAAGACTAGCCGAGGAACAGACAGGGATTAACTCACTCGCAGTTCAGCAAGACCTCATCACTGGCAGTTCCAGGTTGAATAATTTCCTGGTAAACTGTTAAATCAAATTTTGGAAACACAGGTTTTCATGACAGATCTGTTTCACGTTGGAAATAGTACGGATTTTTCTTTGTGCTCAATTTTGAAGAAAGTTCTCCCACCACTCATTATGCTGGAGAGAAGGAAACTCTTCCTCGAGAAACATGAACGGCCACGGATGTCCAAGTGACACACTACCAGAACTCCCAAGAAGCGCACAGAAACGCAGTAGGAGGACGGACTGGCAATCCCAGCACAGTTTCTGGGGGAGGGCCGTAGCGGGACGCAGTGCACTTCATTTTCTTCCCCGAGAGCAGAACGGTTTGAGGGCACCAACTGTCAGGATCCTCAGACAAGTGACTGCTTTGGCAAGAACCTAGAACGGGGAGCCCAGCAGTACAAGTGACGTGCTTTCCGAGAACCAGCCTCTGGTTGGCACTCACTGTTTAGACACTGCAGTTCATACGTCTTCAATTCTGTTGCTTCTGTTTTCAAAGAGAACAAACAGTCTGTTTTTAAAACTAAAGACACGCTCCATTCACCCTGATGGAAGATGCGACGAGAGAGCCACCAGTGTCTTGTGTTAGATGCATTTTCCTTTTACAACACAAAAACGAAGCATGAATATTCTCAGGCAGTTGAACATTATCTGGTTTCACATTTGCCGGCACTCCACAATCCAGGTAAACTGATTTATGTGGAAATACTTGCCTCGTTAATGATTACATGATTAAATTACACGCAACTTTAGAAGTTGTCCATATGTAGTGGAAACTCAGAGTTACAAAATATGGAAGCTATGTTTTCTCATTAGTGCTAATATTTAGTCTCAGAACACCATGACTTCATTGCTGAATTAGCATCATAGCTGTTGATAAATCAAATTCCGAGTTCATTTTAAACCCTATTATAATTTAGAGTGAAAATAAGCAAGATATACTATCATAGCTTCACGATTAGTGGAGCACACAGCTTCACCTTCGAGATAGATTGATTAGGCACATTAGGCAGATGTAGCTGGTATAAACAATTCCAGTGGATTTCATGCTGCTGAAAATCACAGTTAACAACCCTGGAACATCCCTTTGGAGTCAGCTCAGAAAAACATTCCTGTTCAGGAAAATGCACAACCATACACTTCCTATTAAACCCGTTAGAAGGGGCGAACGCAGACGCTGAAGTTCGTTCTAAATTTGAACAGGTACGTGTTTTCTGTTTCCAACTGGAACAAACACAAAAGTGCCTGGCTGTTTTTTAAAACAAGTCTTTTGTTCTGAAATTCGTGTTGCCTCAGGTAATTCTCCTATTGACAAAAAAAAAAAAAAATCAGAATCTCCTTTATTAAAAAATTCAGAAGTCTCAGTGCTCTGTTATGAGGCGGTGCGAGGTTTTTACGAGTACTGTTTTTACCGAGGTTGTCTGCGTGACATCTGAGGGCGTCAGAAAAACTGTCAACTTGATTTTTATGTTAAGGTCCTCAACATCTCTAATTAGCCCAGGTTTTCTAAGAGGTACAGATCCCACCGGGAACTCTGCCTTCAGGTTGGCGTGCCCACATTAGGCACGAAGCGTTGAGCAAGAGTCTGCTGGTAGCTGGGACTGCAGGTGCAATTCCCACTGCCCGTTTCCTGCAATCTCATGTTCCGTTTCCTTCCCGCTCCAGACAGAAACCACTTCTCTGCCTCCTCTATCCATTTCCCAGCAAACCAGGTTACTGGTCTATGCAGCTCCCGCTGGGAGAAGAGAGAGACAAGGGGGAAGCCTCAGGCCGTAGCTAAAGGTCCCACGTACAAAGGACGCTTTTCTTCTAAATGAAGCACAGCCCCTCCTTCGATGGGCTTCTCTGCGGTGCCTTTTCCCCCTTGCCTTACGCTTACGTCCACTGCAATAGCCCTACAAGCTGACCTGAGGAGCACCCCACATCCACTCAGCCCTCTGCAGGATGTGACTCAACACCGATCGAGACACCCGTCTGTCAGGAAGCACGGAATGGGAAGAGGGTGAGTGACCTCATCGGTGCGCGTGGCTCCCATCAGTCCAGCTGGAATTGTGGCTAATGCAGACACCTGCCGGGCACCGAACTACGGCTGCTGAACGTGCTGTGGTCCCACCCAGACAGGGCGCTCCGCACACCGCAGTTTCCTCGTCCAGGACAAAGCCTGCTCTCCCAACCAGATCCGAGGATCAAATCAAAGCCTTTAGAACGGAGTCAGAAATCTTCTGAAGGATGCAGGGCTCGGGCACAGGACAGCTTCCTCCACATACAGAACGGAAGGCTTTTCTTTATCAAAAATTAACCCGGACATAAAAGGCTGCGGGTGGCAAGTATTGGACCATGTCCCAGTATAAAAGGTTGGTATCAGCGGAAATGTGGAGCCTAAATACTACAAATGACTGACAGGTGGGTCATTAATCTTACTCAATTCTTGTATTTCTGGCTGGGGAAACGCAATCTCAAAATTGACGCAGACTGTCGGCAAAGAGGTCTTAGTATGAAAAATGCAGAGAAAGAGCAGACAGGAGACAGAGGGCAGAAGACAGCGCAGCCACCCGTTACTTTTGCGTGTCCTATTAAAGGTCTATTTATAGTTCATAAAAAGTTAACCGGGAATTAGCAGACATAATAAATAACTACAGCAATTAAACAAACATCATTGTCTTAAATGTGATTCTAAGCATGTTAACCTAATAAATTACAAGCCACGCTAATAAGCAACTTACAGATACATGGGTCTACATGATTCTCTACAAAATTGATTGATTTTGTATAAGGCAAAGTTAATTAAAATATATCTATTAATTTCTTATGTGGCATTAAAATATTCTTAAAACATCTAAAAGCTATACAGGATATACTATGAAGACAGAATTCTATGATTTATTCAGTCATCCTCGCAGAGTGCATTTCATGTTTTAAACCCCTCTATAACATCACCCTGTCAGTTCCACTGACACCGTGAATTGGATTTTAAGCTTTCCTTTCCTCCCCTACAGACAACCTCCTAATCCTTCTACCCAATCGCACCAGCGCCTTTCTCTTTAAAACCGAACCTCTCGATGGACTGTTTAACTAAGTGTGCTTTTCTAGAGATCAGGAGAAAAATCATGCACGCCCCGCTGCTCCCTCTGTGGGCCGATTTGATCTTTCAATCAGTAAATGAAAAGGTTTCCCTAAAGGAAACTCCCAGAAAGAAGAAAGTCTTCTAAGCCTTGTTATTGTTCCTTGGGCAAAATATTTCTTTTAAATTGCTTTATCTGTTTTTTATGGCATATCTGGCTCCTGACAAAAAGGCCCACTGATGAAAAACTTACAGGGAGATTCACAGTATCTTCGATTTTCCGCCGCGGAGGGCCAATAAAATAAACAAACTATCCAGACACTCTGATTGGAAAGCCATTAATATTGCTTTCAGTGCTATTAGGATAATTTCCTATAGAATGCAATCGGAATAGAAGCCTCGTGGTTCAAAAAAGCTTCTACATTGCTTAGGGACAGGAGATTAGTTTTTCAAAAGCGATGCCGTACGTTGTAGAGTTACCTACCCACATGCAAAAGAACCCCCTTTGGGCGCTTCTCCGTATCTTCTGGTGCCTAAATACACATGCTTTCAAAAACATGGTCTCTTTCAAGGCAACTCAGCATTCACTTAGACACTTTAAAAAGCTATATTCTCACCAGGAATTTCTGCTCCCTATGCATTGCATTAAGAGCTGCAAACTGTAGCTCGTCTGCCCTTAACCTATCAGGAGCAGCCAAAGATCCACCTCAGCCAAGCCTCCAAGGGATCAAGAAGAAAGAGCAGAGCACAGGTCAACAATCCGGCACCAGCTGCCACAGAGCACCCTTCCGACCTCCGACACTCCGAGCTTCAGTCAGCTTTCTGCACTGCCAGCATTTCAGGCCATAAATGCCACGAGGCTGGACCTTCCAATGCATCTAAGAGCCTGAAGCATCCTCACAGGCCCTAGGTGCAGTGCAGCAGCTGGAAACGGCGCACATCGCATCTGCTGGAAAAGAATTACGACAACAAGGGAAGAGGTAGAGTTGTTTTTCCATGCAGGGATCGTAGAGATGGCAACGAGCTCCACCCCTTACTCACAAGAAATAAGGACAGTATTTAGTATGAACATCTGATAACGTTGCTGCCACAGTGACAAATGAAGGCACTGGAGAATGAGTGAAATGAGGCTTTGTCTCATATTAAAATCCTGCCTTTTCACTAGATCTGCCTAGAATTTATAGTGTGCAAAAGAGCTATCCAGAAATTGATAGCTTCTTTAAAAATTTCTCAATACTATTTAAAGTTGCACATGGATTCTGTACATCAAGAGACCAAAGACGTACTTCCTAAAGCTGGAGAAACGCGACTCAGGCGGCACAATATTTTGCCCTTAAGACCTGAGTAGGTATTAACAAGGCAACGAGATAGCTTACGATTAAAACCCACACCAGCGCTAGAAGAAGGGGGCACTGGGGGTGCCTCACCAGGCTGACAAAAGAAACGGAAGTTTTTCTCTATGTTATCTAGCTATAACATACCCAAAAGGTTTTGGCTTGAGTCAGGTGACAGTCTCAGCCCATTTTTGATTAAAAAAATGCTTAGAGCCCCATTTAATAATTGGCACTAACTCCATTTAATATGGCAATATTAAATACGCAGGTAATACCCAGCCCCTGCATCCCCAACGAGCTACAGCACAACAGAGTCCTTCTCTGTCATCAGTTAAAATTCAATGCTCAACGTTATGACTCTAAGGGAGCAGATATAATTTGTTTTATCTTTCAGTCATCTCAAGACAAGTTGAAGAGGTCCTTCTTTGCAGAAAATGGGTGCCAAAGAAAAGAATAACTGGCAGAAAGAATAAAGAAAAAAGATGCTCACGCTACTGTGGCTTCACCTGATCTGGTGATCAGATGGCCTACATCAGACCATCCACATCCAGAGCTGTTGATCAGGAACGTCTTAAACTCCAAGAAGAGGAGCAAGCAATGCATCGCGGCTGTAAACTCAGCGCAAGTTCAAGGAATTATTCAATTCTCCTGAGACGACAGCGAGATAAATTCACTCCAGCGAGAGAGAAGAAAGAAACCGCTGGCACTACAGACCTTCTCGGACACGGGAGGGAGCTCCTATTATACTGATGTCTCAGCAGGATTCCACTCACGAGGAATGACAAGATTTCAATTGCCTCCACCATCTCCTAGCAGAGGAGTCAGTGTACGCGGTGGCACAAACATCCTGGCGCGAACACCGATCCAGTCGCAGAAGGGACAGCTTCTCCTCCTGATGTGCGTATGTCACTTCCATGAGCGCTGACGGGAGCAGCGCGCCTACGCCGAGAGGAAACTGCAACCCCCCCGGTTTCCAAAAGGCACCGATATATGACTCACGTTGGGGCGAGGATTTATATAATCACCATCTTCGCTGAAAGGTTAAGGAACAGTCTCTGCATCTTGCAGCAGCACAAGCCAAGGCAGAGTAGGGCAGAGCTAGAGGGAATTGGTTATTTCAGGCTGAGGGAGAGAAAATAATCGCGGGATGAGTTTGATGAATTGACAGGAGGGTGCCTCATCGTGGGTGAGGGCGCCTGGTGCAAAGGCCAAGAACCCGGCGTCAGGGCTCCTTGAAGGCAGTGGCTTTAAGGCAGCAGAGAGCATGGAGAGAGGCTGGAGTGCGCCCTGACCCCGGGAGACAGGCTGGCTCAGAGGCGATGGGCAATAAACACTCAGCTCCTTTCCCAGCTCCTCTGCCAAGCCCACTGAACACACAACCTGCGACGGGAGAGCGAGTCCAGTTCCTTAACTAGGGTGCTAAGCGGTGATGCTGTTCAGCCCGTCAGCTCCGAGGAAAACCCACCCACCCGAGCCCTAGAGACTAGCAGCCTGCCTGGCTGCAAGTACGGCACTAGCAGGTATAGCTACGCAGTCCAGCCCCCACCCACCTCTCTCAAAACAAGACACTACAGAGTAATACGAGGACTTTAAAGCTCATAAAGAACTTGGATATGAAGTGCTACAACAACTCGCTGCATTCCTAAAGCCTCCCTTTACCGTGGCCGGGCAAGGATATTCTGCCGTTGCTCATCTACGAGCGTGTGACGTGCAAAGGAGGGACGCAACAGCGGCGTTGTTACCGCTTTCTGAACAGGCTCCTGAGACAGTAAATGGGAAGAACCGAAAAGGCAGGGTACAGTACACGGCATTAGAAACTTAATAACAAACATGGGGTCATGCTTCAGTCATGTTCTATAGAATCTTTGTGTATCAGAGATCAAGCAAGCAGAAAATTAATGCAAGACCGTCCAGCATTGCAGGCAAGGACATTTCACAAAGATAGCATTATTTTTTAATACTCTGCAGAAAACAAATGACTTTTTCATTCCTCTGGGCAAGTTTTGTAATACGCAGGGAAATCATCAGTAAAGACATACTCAGAATCCCTGAGAAAACTGGAAGGAAGATGAGTTAGAAAATATTCTTGGCTTAGCAATCTCTGCTGCTACAAAACCAAGTGGATCAATTCAATTGCTCCATGAAAGCAAAAACAATGGAAATAATTGTAAAGCAACAGTACTTTAGTGACACTTCTGAAGCAGAAAGGAATGTCTGGATGACATTCAAAACAAACCAACCAACCAACCCCAAACCCAGCCCCCAAACAAACCACGTGCTAAATCCTCGGCACAGCCACTACACAACGCGAGAAGAGAGTACAGCAACGACACAGAGGAAACATTCAAACGCCAGAAACTACGGGTTAGTGGTCAACCCACGGCGAGCTGGCACGGAAACCGCGCGGTCAAGAGCGTTAAGAGGTAGAAGAAAGGACAGATGCTCCGGGCTGTCTTTCCTCGGTGGAAACGGAAAGCAGCAAGACTTCTTAATTTTGCCCCATTTCTACGTACCAACAGAGAGCCGCTCCGGACACAGGCTCAGGATGGAACAGCTTTGGGGCTGCTCTGTGTCAAGATCATCACTTTCCCCTTTGAAACAGCTGTCAGCTGGCAAGAGCCAAAGCTGTAATTACTGACAAAGGGATCGTGGCGTGTCAATCTGACTGGAAGCCTGAGACTGGCTCCGAAAACCAAAAAGTGTTCAGACACATTCAGACAAACAGAAATCGAGCGCCTTGCCTCCACCGTTGAGCACTATTGAACGGAGCCAGGAGAGGGCTGTAGAGTACACGGGCTTTGGTGCCAGCGAGCTAGCTGCACTGCACAGGCTCCGGCATTTCAGCGAAGCCAAACAAAGCGGTCTCGTAGCAATTCTGACGCAATGAACATTAATAAGCAAAAATAGTTGTTGCCCACTTGGCCCGTTTCTGTGCTTGAGCACAGCAGTAGCGATGGAGTGTAAATGAAAAGAACCAGGTTCAAAGAATCCTGCTGGAAAATAAGATCTGCCCTGTGAGCTAGATTTTGAAAACCAAAGGAGCTGCTGTTAGAAATATCTGCAGCCCACGTCAATACGAGACAGCATGCTTGAACAACCTCTCAACCAGCCAAGCATGAGACAAATGGTTTCCAGCTACTCTGATATTTTTTAAACTTGTTCTGTTTGGGAAAGGAGGTAGTGCCAGCGTGTCAGAAGGGATCCGCAAAGAGGTAAGTCAATCAACTTTTTCGGAGCGTAGTGTTACTTCGATGCATTCCCGGCGTGGATGAAGATGGGATTGTAGCCGTTAACAAGCTGCTGCATGGGATCCTTCCCTTTGACAGGTCGACACTAGTTGCAGCCACCTAGAATACACAGCCAACGCGTAGCTCACCTGCGAGATCCAGGCGATGTCACGACCTGACCCTACCTACACAAGGGTGAAACAGATTGGGAGAAGAAATAGAGAGAGATAAATGAGCCCCCCGTCATCCCAAATCTGTTGTTTATTTGCAGCGCCTAGAGGCCTCGACCGAAACCGAAAGGGCGCTGTGATAACCAACGCTCATGCGTCTAGGAAGAGTCCCTGCCCTGAAGAGCTTGTACTCCAGACAGGCGTGACAGATGAAGGGTGGGAGAATGGAGAACAGCAAACAAGAAAAAGATCTCTAAACTGATGCACAGATTGAGGGACAGATTTTCCCACAAGCTAAATACATGAATACAGATCTTTTATCCCTAAATGACTTCCCTCATCACGTGGCCACTGCGACCGCGTATATATGTGTAAGCGGTACAGCCCAGTATGAGCTCATCTGCAGAGCACAAGAGTTGGTGTTGAGTACACAGTGTCCACAACGCACACATTTCAGAGGATTTACATCAAACCAGCTCCAGCCTGGTCCCACAAACTCTCAGAGTAGACCCAGTTTAGCTTCGTCTTGAAAGGATTCAGTCTCTGTTCTCCGTGACTGCTCTGCAATGTTAACCGAAGCACAGTAAGGGAGGACAATCTCAAGACCCACGCCAAAAGCACAATCCTGATGCGAACTAAACCAACAACGCGAACACATCCTTTGGGGGCCAGGGAAGCTGGCCATTCAGCCACTCGGCTCTCTCGTGTCCTAAGGCGGCACAACAGAACTCAAACCTCCCAGTTTAAAGGTGTTTTTGACTTCGACACCATAGTTTAAGGTGATGCCACAAACCTCCATGCAAGGCGTTTGCCTCTTGCTGCTTTTAAGAGCTCTCTTTACTTTTACACAGCCCAAAAACTGGCTGGGTGCTGAAGACAACCTGTGCAAACCAGAGTCTGGCACGCGTCTGCGGTGGCGCACTGTGGCTGCCGTCGCCCCGAGGGCTGCTCAGACCCCTCTGCTCCTTTCCTGTCTCTTCACTCCAAACTAAAAAGAGAACAAAGGCGACACTGTGACTCCAGGCCACGGTCTGTGCACTTCTGGTGAAGAGACAGAAAGACGACGGCTGAAAAAAAAAGGCTCCCACAGTAACTGCAGCAGGAAACAGATAAAAGATTGCAGAAAAGACGATGGATTTCTGTTGCACTACGGCTTCTCTCTCTCAAGAGCACGGAGCATGCTCTTGAGAACACGCGCTACACCGAGGGTTTTCACTGCCATCGGTGAGCAGCGTGAAAACCTCGAGTAAGCAGAAGGGGTCAGATCAAACGCGTACTGCCCACAGAGCAAAGCAAAACACCTCTGCAAATGTTTTCGTTGTCACCAGGGACCAGACAGGCTTCCTGAAATACAGAGCAGGCTGTTTAAACTCTTATCTTTCATCTGCCCCAAGACAAGGATGGAGCAAATGAGGGATAGCAATAGGTGTACAAAGATTAATGCGGAATACAAGAAAGGCAGTTTATCTCAATGATCTGAGCTCTGTAAAAAAAAGAGCACGAAGCACTGGCCGTTTCTCCGATTCCTTTAATTTATACATAATAGTGTTTTTCAATCTCTTACAGAATGTTTGCGTGAGATTACTGGGTATTTCAGGAGCCAAATGATCGCCCATCCTCTTCACACTGGTGGAACAGTTTATGTCTGGCAATCAGAAATAACTCAGACTCGCACGATACGAGATCTACTGCATACATATCTTCCACAAATTAAAGCATGGGTAATTCTACTAGTAAGCCACGATTCACAGCGAGCGTGCTGCAGTCCCATCAGTGTTCACTCACCAGGTCTTTGCAAAATTTTATACAGAGCGTGTTTTCAGCCTGCCACATTCGTAAGTCAAATCATGGTAGCAACAGGAACAAACATCAGTTGTTTGCCCTTGTGCTGCACCTTTCATCCAAGGGCTCTGCAATCATTATTCAGATAAGTCTCGCGTTGCTCCTTTGAGAGGAGCGGATATCATTACCCTCACTTTATAGATAAACAAACAGAGGTCAAAGAACTCCCCCGAGGCAATCTGGAGAGTTAAATAGCTACATCAAAGGGTTTAACAAAGACTGATATCGCTATTCCTACCAAAAAGACAAGGAAACAGAGACAAGAGTTGAAGTTAGCCCAGCATCAGATAACTGGCTCTGGATCTTTGGTCTCTGAGATAACCCCGCCTGCGAGCTGTCTCCCAATTTAACAACTTATATCAATCTAGAAATAATTTATTGCACCTCAATGCACCCCCATGCTTATTTCTACATTATTCAAACACAGCGAGTGACGGGTTTTCTATGTTAATTAAATACCTAGATGGAGCTTCCGGTCGTTGTTTCTCACTGCTTTCCAGCACTGTTTGCCTGGTGCCTCCCTTCTGGCAGCATATTCCTTCCAGCCTCTTGCTTGGGGCCTTCGCCGAGAAGGGAAGGTGCGTGACGGTGACTTGCACGACTCACCCCACGTGTGAGCTTCGACCCCTGGCACCTCCGGCCGTTTTCTCAGCGGTCTGCGCCGGTTGTCAGGACCTGGCAGCAGGAGAACCGGCCTCGCTGCTCGTCCAGCTTATTTGATATGGATGTTACAATGTTCCGGAATAATTATTTCCTGTATTCAGTATTTGCAAATTTCCCTAATCCATGACTCTTCTACTGGACTTTTGGCTAGGGCTGATCCTAATTTAACACTTAGACACATGGCGCTATTGTGCGATACGGCCCCAACAGAGTCAGCCGTGAGGACCACGTTCACAGAAGACTTGGGGGGGGGGGCACGCTAAAAGGGGCTTTAGAAGTCTCAGACTCTTAAAACCTGTCCCCAGTGTTGCAGGCCAAGGGCCTTTAAAGCAACTAGAAACGGTCTTCCAATTCGGGAAAGTGAATCTATTCTGTGGTTTCTGCAGCCCCATACACAGCCTTTTATTTCATCTCCATCAAATTCCACTGGTTTTATCCTTTATCAAATCAATGGGACTTTCCTGTAAGGCGCCGTTAGCGTTCTGGTGATCGACTCTGCCTTAACGACAGCCACACACAGTGCCTAGCGGAGCGGGGCCATAATCACAGTAAGGCTTGCAGCATCTGCTATAATTCACTAATAACCACAACAGTTAGCAGAAGGGACACAAACAATGGGGTCCTTGGGAAAAACTGCATCCTCTGGGTGCCACCTCGGTTTAAATAATAAGTACAGCCGCCTTCTTCGGTCTGTGTGTTCTCCCACTCACAGGAACAAAACCAGGGGAAGGTTATTTAAGTATCCGTTAGTTTCCCAGCAATTATGCTGCTCCCCTCCCTATTCCTTCCCCCAGAATAAAGTACGCGGACTTGCATCAACGCACGCAGTGATCACAACCAGCTATTCGCTGCCTTCACGCAACGCTCCCCGCTCTGAGGAAGAGCCTCAGCGCCCTCATCTCCTCGCTACGAACCATCCAACGAGGTGAGACGAGGTGAGGTGAACGACAGCAGCGCAACGGCCTGGTTGCCAGCTGGACAATGGTTGACATGGTTACCCTTTCCCTTTTTGCGCTACAGGTACGCAGCAAGTTCAGCTTCAAACCCTTACTACAGCGTAACACAATGCAATGCAGTCTCTTCCTATTGCCGCGGCAGGAAAGAACGTGCCATCAACAGACTTCTGTGCCCTTTGAAAGCAGAACAGCGCTGACATGAAAGCTCACAGCACTCCTCGGCAATAGTTATTCACTGTGTCTTTGTGGTCAGGAACTAAAACATTTTTATGATGTTCTAAGGGAAAAAATTATCTCCTGAAAATGAGCCTCTTGTAGTAAGTGCTGCAAATAATGAACAGCTGCACCGTTTCCTTCGGAAGGTGAAACGAAGGGAATGCAGCTCAACGTGCATTTAAAGCAGGAACGGGTCAGTCTCCAAGATGGTTATTGGGCATAATGGAAACATTCAGTTGTCAAAGGAAACATTAAAAAAAATTGACAGAGTTAGGCAGCATGCATTACTTAAACACAATTTATCTATCACAAAGAAAACAGCTGCAGATTAGAGGGGAGTGTGACCGACCATGGCTCGGTTGTAGCCTTGGCCGTATGCTTTTTCTCTGACAAATCAGGGCACGAGCTTTTCTTCTCCCTTCCCCCTTTTGCAAGTGGGGCCCAGGAATCACAATGCAAAGGGCAAATAATGAAGAACATACAACCTCACGAAACGTCCTTTCACCGAGGGCTCTGCTGCTACTCGCTGACACAGATGACAGTTCGCTCTGCACAGCCGACGCAGCGTGAACTTGGACACTAATGCCGCGATGACAGTTCTCGCGCTCGGGCTCTGCTGAAAGACCGATGTTCAGCCCTTCTGCCCTGTTATCCTTCAACCTCCTTCCACAGGGAGCGGTCTTCATCCTCTTCCTTCAATATCAAGGTAGTGGGTATTTCATTCCAAATACCTCGGACATTTCTAGAGACTTCTGCAATAGCACGCGCCCCCTGGCCTGCTCCACGTACATTAACGCCCCAACGTTTTTTTTCTACGTGTCACCCAAGATAGCCTGGGAAAAAAACCCACACGCTCAACCCGTGCTGCAACCTAAGCCTACTTTTTTTTTCAAAGCAGCATAAAATATTAATAATTTATGTTCCCTTTGTGATATACGCAGTTGCTAGAACTGCATGAATTTTAGGGAGAAAAGTTTACACCGCAACAAAATCATAAAAGTTAGTAGTTGACACAAACTTAGGACAGTTGAGAACCGAAGGCCCAGCGTGCATGAAACACTTGACCATGTACTCGTCCAAGTGTTTTCATCCAGACTCTGCTACTGCCGGCTAAATACTACACAAACCTTCTAATACACAAGCGCATTAGGTAGAAACTACAGGAAGACAAATATATGGGAGAGCACGTCTGGTTCATTTTTGGGTGGACACCAAGGGAGGGAAGGGACAGTTAACCGTCAACCACTACGTACTCATGCGCATCCATGGAACTGCCTGGCTTCACGGAGTTGTGGCTGCTTTGGTATGAAACACTGGTTAGATCAAGCTCAGAAAAGACATCAGCTCTGGTGCCCATAGCACGGAAGCTGCCACACTGGAGCTCTCATCCTAGCTTGAGACCTTAAGGAGCTCGGGTAATACAAACCAATTAATTCTGGTCCTGTTGAAGACTACCAGGACCTTTGCAGTCGACATGGCTGGCTGCAGGATGTCCTCTCCGGCAAGAAAGAAGAACAAATTACTTTCCCCTTTCCCTTTTACAGCGATCAGACCTTTCAAGTAGTGGTAAACACAATTACCGAGCCGCAGTACCTTTTCTGTTCTGACAAGTTGTACTTTACCCAACCCAGACGTGAGGCGAGGTCCTCATTCTGCAGCACGGCAACCTTCACGCTTTCCCCAACATTAATATCCACCTGATAAGCAACCTTAACGATGGGACACGACAGAAAATTCTCTTCCCCCCACCCACGTACATGCTGTCAGAAGCGAGTATTAATTATAAATGTATTTTGTCTAGAAACAACAGCCACAAAACACAGCCAGGGAAAACCTTGCCCCACTCAGCACTCACTGTGAAAACAAACTACTGCAAATCTCTCCCGCCCCTGACTCTCCCTTCGTGTCTGTGTTCACCCAAGCCCCAGAGAGCAGATATGCTAATATAATTAGTACAGTTATGGAATCATTATTCTGTTGTCTAGCAAACTAACTCCATGGTAATTTCAGCCTGCGCTGGATTATTTTGCCTAAATAAATCTCTAGCTCAATCTAAGCAGTTCGTGGAGTCCACAGCAAGATTACGGCTCCGCTGTCTTAAACCCTACGGTTTCCAGCTTGAACTGGACACGGCAGTTTACTTCGGCATGTTTCAGCCCACTTCGAGTTAGGTAATTTGTTTCTCTCTAAATAAAGGGAAGTAGCATCACTAAAGCAAATTGAGATACCACTTCTGGGAGCACACAGACCTATTTCCACCCTTAAAATTAAACATGTGTTTACTAATTAACACAAAACACGCTTTGACAGGACAATCTTTTGCGGCACTGAACAACTGTTTACATAATCCAACCCCCGTAACAGAGGCAACTTCCTGGCATCGTGTAAGGAGGGGCATTCGTCTCCTGAACGTTTAGCCTACCGAGAGGAGGGAAACAAGGGCTTTTTGCACTCCGGGTTGCATTAATAGGAATTCTCCTCGCCCACTGTCTCGAGAAAGCTATGGCACCAGTAACTCCACTTCCCAGAGCTGCTGAAAGAAGGTGAGAGAAGTCTCTACTCTTAAAAAAACCCTTGGTGCCATTTAATCTCAAACTGCTAGTTATTCGTTCCCCTTAAGGAAAATCCATCACTTTAAATTTGTCCCTAGAAGTAATACCGGCTTTACACGGTTTTGGGCCAAGGTGAATTTCTTCTTAGTTCCCCTGTCCCACTTACCACGTTCTCCAACCATAAAGAAGGCTCAGAAAGCTCACGTCTATTTTGAAATTCTTATCTTTTTTCCTTTATAATTTAGCAGCTCAGTGTAAAGCAGTACTAAGCTTCAGCAAGTTTTCTTCTTTGTTGATTCACCTGCTTGCCTTCTTTGCTTGCTCGTTTCAATCTACCTCAGCTGTGTAAAAACCTGGTTTTGTACCACAGAACTTCCAAGATACCTTGGTTTCAGGAAGATCGTAGAGCGTGGAAGTATCTTACGCACTTGCAGGTTTGGGGCCCTCGTATAAAACCCTACCAATTCCAACATTTTCAAACATTGTTTCAGGGAGAAAACGCTTGAGAGGTGCTCTACAGGCCTGCAGCAGACTTTGCTGCTCACAGACTATATTGGCCCAAGCACTGTCTGGAAGCAACGCTGGGGTTCCCTGCTATGTCAGGCTCTGTTTCCAGAGGTTGGTCGGTTTTTTCTTTCACTGAACTTCCAAAAAGTCACAAATAAAAGATGGAGAACCAAGATATTTACCTTCTACAGAAGGAAACTGATTCATCTAGTGACTTTCAAAACTGTTTTCAGAGATTAAAATTGTTGAAAATTAAGGAAGTTGAGTCCTAGCCTTCCGAAACGCTTCTGCAAATCCCATGAATCGCTTCTCTAGTACCTTTAAGCTACCCGAAAGCCTTCGGGAAGTCTGGCTCCAGCGTCACGCATGCGTAAAGAGGGGAGGCAGCTCAGACTGATTTTTTTAAAACTTATTACAAATGAGATTCTGCCCCGCTGTTCTTTAAATCTGCAGCAGGGAGTCCACTGCAAAAGGAGAAGTTGGACCCCTTCTAGATTAGCAAGGTGCCTCCAGTGCTTCTGATAAAACCAAACGAGAAACTACGCTTCATGGGAGGCAGCGTTAAGTGCGCCCCCCTTCGCAAGAGGGGACACACTGACAAGCACCGGGCGCAGGTCAGCCGAGCAGGGCTGGCTTTTGGAGATGTAGACTCCACGACTGCAACGGCGCGCCAAACGCCGTTCGAACATCAATATGAAATTAACTGCGACTCTTCTGTGTTTCCCCAGAGGTGTTTGCTTAACAGGGATTTCTTTGAACACGAAGCATCTTCAGTGATTCTATCAAACCCGTGTAAACAGCTCGGGGCGGTACAGCCATTTACTCTAGCATCAGAAATGCCTGTTTTAGAGCTTCAGCACAAACATGTCTGGTTTTTTAATTCTCAACGAGGTTGTTCTGTTCAGCTCGGATCTCATCGTAACTCATCAGTACTTAATTGTATTAGAAACAGCAACAGCGGCCTTAAAGCCTTTACCTTTACTGAATCTGTGAAACTGGAAACAAATAACTGAGCCTACTTCCATATAAACAGGTAAAATGCATGCGTATTACTCTCTATACGCACAAGTAGAAGTAAGGATACGGGGCTTATACTCCTTTTAGTTATGCTAATTCTGTTGACGCCAGTAGATTTACTCCTGATTTATACTGGTATAACTAACAAGAGGATCATGATGCAAATTTTGATGTGTACAGGGACAACTGCAAAGAGCATTAGATTTCCATCACGAAAATCTAATGTCTCTAAAAATCCAGTACTGAGGGTAAGAAATGGTGTAAGCAGTAAGAAAGGGGTCCAGCACGTTCCCCACTGCTATACAATCTCTTTTTACTAACTACAACCAGCCTCATTGCATTTCTTTGTTCTTTGCCATGGTAATGTGATACTGGTTTCACAGAGCTGGTTGTTAACATTGTTTATTAAATGCAAAAACTCATTGAAAGGTTGCTCAAGCTACAACCCAGTACTTTGGATCAGTATGCTGTACGCATTTCCGTGTAAATTGAGTGTTAAAATAGCAGGTGGAATAATAAAGGGATTGGTGTCTACTAGCACGATGATCACCATGCCCAAGTTCTTGTAAACAGGATCACGCAATTGAATGCGGAATTTCCAATTCTGTACCTTGGACTATTTTTAACTGTGCTGTACATCACTGAATCTAACAGCAAACTGACGTTTAAGGAGGGTTCGGAGCAGTTGCAAGCAGCTGAACTTATCTTCAAAAGCAAGTTTGACCCTACTGAGTTTAGCTCGTTTCCACCAACTGTTTGCCTCCTACAAAAATCTGCTTCCCGTTAATTTGTGTTCTTTTGATGTTATCGAATCACACAGTGAACCCAAAATACCCAGCTGTCCCTAACCATCGTTAACCTACACGTCCCTGTGGCCGCCTCGTATCCCCTTCCCACGTCTGTAGGCCCAGGTGAGCACTCTTCTGGCTTTTGTCCCACAACCATCTTTTGGAAAGCCTTGAATCCAGAGCTTGGGAGCAAGGTTTCTCCTTTTTTCTAAACTCCTTCCAGTCCTTAGCCAGGGCTTGATCCAAACTCCGTAACAACACAAAACGAGCACAGTAACTGCAGCCCCGGCTCCCCAAACAACCCTGGAAAGAGCTTTTAAGGTTTGAGACACTAATGTAGATAGGCAGAATTTAATGCAAGTGGAACAGGATTAATTTGAAGGCTTTCCAGAAGTTGGTATTCATGGATACTGCACTCTTCAACACGCCACATCCAGCGATAGCCCCAGCAGAGCACGGGGAAAAGCAAACGCACTTCTGACAGCAACTGGAAGCAAGTACCTGCTTATGGTCTGAGAAATCCTCTTCGTGCTGACACCACCCGAAGATCTGTCCACTCTAAGGATGAACGCATCTCCCAAGAACACATTTTAACTCGCTGAAACCAAGACACTGCCACTCCCCTGGCACCCTATTTTCTTATCTTTTTGTCGCTGAGATTTCTGCTGTCTCTTCTATACGGCAACACCAGCTCACAGCTTGAACACCACTCAGAGAGAAGGCAGTCCTCTATTTCCTACGAAGCAGTGGGGAGGGGGGAAGGAATTACACAGGCTGCACCTACCTGTTACTCCGTTTGATGGAGATTTAGCCTAGAGCGCTGGATTCCTTAGCCAGGCAATGAAAGCTCTCTCCACAAAAAAACTCGGGCTGGAAAACACGCTGTGTAAATGAGCGAGGCAAAACACTGCTCACTGGGAGCTGGGGAAGTTTCCCCATACATTTCCAAGTGATTTCTCCTCTACTGTAGCTAAAGCTGGAAAGTAAACAGTTCCTTACATCTACTTTTATGTCATTTTAGTATATAGATAGGAAATATATTTATGTTTTTCAGGAAATAAAACCAGCCACTCATTACAACCTACAGAAAAGTTACCGATACCGTTAGTAACTCATGGTCTCTTCAGTGTAAATATGACCAGTACAGAAAACCTCGCAGTAAAATTATTTTTGGAATTTCAGAATTAGTTCTTCAGAATTCCTGTTTGATTAAAGCGAGCATGCTGAAATTTCTCAGGGAATTACTTGGAAATTCAAAGGCATTTTGAACCGGAATTTGTGCTCAAAACCACTGAAGCGCTAAAGCAATCCCTGCCTACATCGGGGACCGTCTTCGACTCGATGCCTGTTCTGGGAGCAGCCCAACGAGCCCTTCTAAGTATCAGGCACAAAAGAGATGACTACAGCTGTCTTACAGACGTCAGGAACGCATCACAGAGCCTGAAACCAGAGATAAGAAATCACCACATTCTCCTATCAATGAGGAATTGCTCTCCAGGGCACAGTACCAAGGCGGACAGGCTCCTGCCTCCAGCTGGAGATGGTTTCATTCACAGGGTTTCCTACACGCAGGTGCTCAGACCCCTCCCCAAACAACGCCTCTTGCTGGGATCAGCTGATTTGCGATTGTAGCCTTGACGAGGAGTGACGGATGTCAAGACTTTCCTTTATACCCTGCTAAGAATATTCTGTAGTGCATGAACAGTCAGATAAAGATGAAAACTGTTCTCTTCAACTGTTCTGCATCTTTGATTTTTTTTCCAGTAGCTGACTCAAGTCCTGCATTCCTGCTACGGAGTCACCAGGCTTTTGATGCCTGTTCGACAACTGTCGGGTCAGCGACGTTACAAAGGCAACAAACGTGAAAAATGCTGCTCCGCTCCAGACCAACTCCTGAGGAAAGCGTTTCTATGCTCAGGTTCACGCCGATCGGAGCAAACAACACGCTTGCAGAGACGCAGCAAAGACACGTACGAGAAGAACAAAACCCAAGTACAATTAAAGAAACCAGCGTGAGACCTCAACTTATGGAAAGCATCACTAAGTGAAACAGCAGCAGCCAAACAGAAACCCAGCGTAGAGTACAGCAAGAAGTATCGGACAATCTGTTAGCGAGCTAATTTCATTCTGTTCACAGGAAGCCAAAATGACATCGAGCGCACAAGACTCCTGCCCTGCAAGGCATGTGCGGGTGGCTCCAGGGACATATAAATCCATTCTACTCCCAGGCACTGTAGGAGCTAATGAAGTCAAATGGAGACCATCGGGACAAGCTTTCTCTGGCTGTTGCAGGCTGCTGAGACTCTCCGCTCCACCAACGCAGTGCAATCGGCTCTGCAGTCTTCTGTTGGTAATGCTGCAGCATGTGGAAGCAATAGGACTTTTCCCAGCGGACTCTGCCTCCATCTGTGTCAGTCCATCACCGCTCGCTACTGCTGCATCTAACTACACGGCACTTAAAAGAACGAACGCACAGCTCTTGTTATTAAGTGAACCCTCTTATGTTCATCTGCTCCCTGGTTTTTAACTCCCAGTGCCTTCCCAAGCAATTTAGGAAAAGAGACAGAAAATTGAAGACCAGTGAAGACAAAGACCAACATCCTCCACAGGAACTGCTCACTGCGAGTGCTCAACTGGAGACATTTAAAAAGGGGTCTGATTTTCAGAAAACAGATATTAGTTTCTCTCTGCCAGCCATGCTTCCGTTGTACAGCTGGGAACTGAAGACCCCAATCCTATAGCCACTGCCAAAAATTTAACCCAAGAACTTTTTACATACTGGTAAGAAGCAGCTCTCCAGCAACTGACGTATTTCCTTAGCAGTCTTGCAAAGGCTGGGAAAGGAAGTAATTTCTAGAACTAAAACAACCGAGACAGATTTAAAAGGCACACTGATCTTAGAGTTTCTTATTTAAAATACAACCTTTACAAAATATGGAATTCCAACCGAGGAAATCGTCTGTCCGCATCGTACACACAGGAACTCAGCTATACAGTCCACGCTCCATTTCATTTCATTCCCTTTATTTCATTGATTGCAACAACAGCACTTAGGAACAGCTTTCTACCAAGACGTGATTTTTCAAACGAGTAACAGGTACCGCGGGGCTCAAAGACAATGATATAAAGAACTGGGCCCTCCCAGATTTACCGCATTGGCCTGGGAAAAGCACCATTTCTAAAATCCATTATTTTTGTTCTCCTTAATTCCGTTCCTATCAGTGGGGTAGGGGAGACAGAGAGAGGACAGTGGGACAGCTCTGGAGTTTATCCACACCGTCATTTCAGCTTTCTTCTGCAGCCATGAAATCGAGAAACCTTCTAGACCCACAAAATGAGCTCAGCATCATATTCACACGATGGCACCGGTAAAGCCTAGGCACCGGTTACTGCAAAACGTGGCAACACCGGGTCACCAGACAGAACACAGTTATGCTAAGAGGAGCGCTGCCAGTACGCTGCGTTTCTACGCACTTACAGAACGCACATTTCTGTTTTCAGAAGTGCACTGGCTATGTAAAGGGAGCAAGACCTTCGCTTCAGTGCCTACCGGAACGACAGTAACTCTGGGAATACTGTGGTCACCGGCATCGCGCTCTGGCTAACCGTGAGGGCAAATAACCGATAAACGCTTGTAAAGCTTTTGGAAGACGTGTAACAGAACTGCGCGGTGGTGCGTGTCAACCAGAACAACTCATCTGCTCGCTAAGAGTCCCCACTGGCAGCAATGGCTTCTGGAGACTGATATTCATGCAGCGGGCATATCCTTCTCTACAACAATGGCTTTTCAATGAACAGTCTACCAACAACAACCACTCTGAGTATAATTAAGTAATTAATTATATTTTGTAATCTATTAAGCCTTGATTGCTTATCAAAGCATTCAGCTGGATCATTTTCTTCTTGTCATTTCCAATTAATTTTGCCTTTTTTTTTTTAAGCCAAGGAAAAAGTCTCTCAAACTTCACAGGGAATCAGGCTTCAGTGGTTGCTATTTTTTCCAAACTATAGCTTACTAACGGGTGATGATGCGTATGTGATTCCACACAGGTAGAGTACCTGACTGCTGGAAAGTAGGAAGGGCTTATCTTCCGCGTTACTGAAAAACTCATAAAGCCACTAATGCTTTTATGGCTCCAATAATCCCCAAAGCTACGCAGTGCAGGATTAAACGCAGCAGCATGGGGTAATCAGCACAATCAGGAATTAAACTCACCTGGCATCACAACCGCAAATCGATACAGACCGGTATGTCATGTTGATAAGCGCCAACTAACAAAACCAAAAAAATACCAAGACATTCGCGGAAGGCTCCAACTTGCACAGCTTCACCAAAGTCCACAGGATTGCTTCAGGAGAGCTGGAAATCCAGTCCACATTTCAGTCTCAATTGTTAAAAATGAGCGTTTACTCTGCAGTTTCATCACAAAATCACCCTTTTTTGCCCTAATTTGTTCTGGGACTGTCAGTAACCAAAGAAACCAAGTGAATATGCAATAAGGGGGAAGAAAAACTTGGTTGTTGCAGATCCCTACTGCGTTTGGGAAGGAATCGTTTGGGAGAAAACCCACACAAACGTGTGTGTGAAAACACTGCTCCAACAAACTTTTTTACCCTACGCTGGTGTCATAAGGCATTTAATAAGACAGAATTTATTTGGGTTATGTATCTAACAATATATAGTTATTAATCTAACAATACACGTGGGTCTGTTACGTTTGGTATCACAGAGAGAAAAAATAAAAATCGGTGTCAACAGAGACAAACCCCATCAGTGTCACGCATGGCACAGGCAAGTAAAAACCCCCCAAACCGTGGCCCTTAAAATTTCACAACTGCAAAAACCAAGGGGAGGACAAATTCTCCTGTAAAGACCCCAGCTCCTCAAGAACATTACTGTGGATACACCAGCTCGCATCACAGCACTGTCCTTCCTGGACTAAGCATCCAGACCTGCCGAGGACTAGGACAACCTCCGGAACAGCTTGGAAGCAAAGTTACCAGGGCAGTTAGGTCTCTCGGGAAGGGTCTGACGCACAGCTTCGCATTCCCTTACAGCCCCCTCACTGGCAACAGCACCGAATTACAAGCCTCTTTGCATGTAGTCATCCGTTAAACTAATAAAAGGTAAATGAACCGGGTTTCCTTCTCCTTGTTCCTCAAGCAGCTGGACCAGGAATGCTTTCACATTACATACAATTCATGCGAGTAGGTGATGGATCACTTAGTCCCTCGTGGGCAGGTAATCCGGCTGTAATGAACAGCACGGCCGCAAATGAAGTGCTCTGGTTTACATAAAGAAGTAGACATAATGTACTACATATAAAAGACACAGAAGTTATAATCTCCAATAAATACGACATATAAATACAATAAATACATACGTAAATACAAAATACATAAATACAATTTATACGATGTATAAATGCCCCTCTGTGGGCAAGGCGGTTAAAGTTACACTGAAGCTGGGAGAACAGGACTGGAAAATTACCCAGCTGGGTACTGATACATCACGCATAAAGTACAGTCAAATGGAATAAACCAGACAAAATTAACTGCATTCACTTCTGAGGATAACGATTTGAAAAGGTGCTTCATAAAATAAAATGTAATGCTAATTATGCTTTTACGGAACATGATTATTTAGCCTTACTAGCTATAGGGAGAGGACCATCAAAGCTAATGTTCACTGAAGACACAAGCTGTATTCCAGAACAGTGCTTTCCTAACTTTTTCAACTTAGCTGCTTATCCTGATGCACCATCGTGCGACACTTGCAAGATCTCAGCTAAGTCTGTAAGCTTTACTACTTACAGGATTCCACGAATCATTTACAAAGACTGTCTTAGCAGCCGCAGCTTCTCCATTCAGACTGACCACTTCCATCGTTTGGCTGATCGCCTTGAGTGCCCCATGGAAAAAAACAACCGGGCAAAATGTAAGAGAGAAACAACTTAAGCATTCTGCCAGGACAATTTTCTACTGAAAAACACTATTTCTGCAAAATTGAAAGGCTTTCGTATCGGTCTCGATTAATTTCTTAATCAGTAAAACACAGAGTTTTATTTCAATTACATTGTTTTATAGTAGATAAGAAGAAAAATATACTTGTATTTGCTTTCTCGATATATTAACTGAATAAAAAAATTCAGAAAACAGATTGTAAAAACATTACCCACACGGAAAAAAAAATCAGCAATCCCAGATGAAGTTCCTCACGTCTCCAAACTGTGACTTTTTCATTGTGCCCTCACCAATCTGAACTCTTCTCCTGCTATTTCTGCGCGTCTGCTATTTCGTACGAGCTCAGTATTAGCAAAGCGTTGTGTCAGATTACGCTGACAAGAAACCTGGAATGCTTTGACTTTGATAGAAAGTAACTGCGAAAATGCAGGAAATGGAAGTCTAAAGAGATTCTCAGTGAAGTAACTGCTGTCTCCAAGACTCCGAGTCTAATCCTATGTCACAGAGAGTAGCTGAGAGGTAGGAACGTACACGGCTTAGTCCCAAGACCCAAAGTCTGTCCTTCCTTCTCCAAGGACCTGGATTTTACCTGCTGTACGAGAAAATGCTAGGGTCAACAGTAGCTAGAACTGTGTCCGGAGACCCTGGGAATATATTCAGGGTTCACCAGAGTGTCTCTGAGCCATGCCTTCTGCACCTGTTTCAAACTAAAATCCAGTCTTAAACCTTATCTTCTGCAAGAGCCTCTGACTCCTGTTTTTCATGGCACATTTTGGGCACGTGCCACTGATGTTTCCTTTCCAAACGTAATGAAAACGGTGTCGTTCAAGCTGAAAAACTGAACTGCTGCTTTGTCTTTTTTCACCTGTAGCTGATGGATAGGTACGGTGGGGGCTTGCTGCAAATACGCTCTGAAAGATGCATGCATTGTTTTCTTCCTGGATATTTATTCATGTCTTATAGTACGATTTACGTGGAACACAGGCTGGGAAAGCTATCCACAGCTGAAGATAAATGGAAGGAGTTGACCTTATTATTGTTACTATGGAACTATGAAGGCCTGTCAGGCAAGGAGTACATTTGCTCAGCTAATGTATTTGATCCTCCTTGCTGTGTCAATGCTCAAAAACGCTTGTAGCAGGGAGGGGAGCAGGGGAATGGGGGCAGGATGAGATGAAACATCACCACATATGGTGGAAATGGCCTGCATATTGAAGAAATGGCCTTCCCTTCTTTGTCATTTTTCTTTGTTTCTTTCTAAAAAAACCCAAGCAGACAATCAGTGCTGGAAACTAGTTTAAACAAGCCACAGGATCTATTTTCTCTCCATCACAACCACTCTTACCCGACTGCAAGGTAACACACCGACTGCTCCACATAAAGCTCTCAACGAAACCCATTTTCTACTCTAAATAACCCCTTAACGCTTCCTTAATTAACTTATTTTTAAGTTTATGTATTAAATTATAATCTTTTTATGTATTAATTAACATATTATACACTGTATTGTAAAATCTAAACCCCTTCACTTAAGACTTCAGCAAAGTCGCACCCTCCCGCTTCACTGTGGGCTTCAACGAGGGCCCGGAAGGGGCTGGGCAGCTGAAGCCCATGGGTGACCTAATTCCAGGCCACGGCTTCTCCTAGAGATACAGTCACCTGCCAGAGGTAAAGGAAGGAAGGGACAGACCTCAGTTTGCACGAGATTATTTTCTCATTTCAAATCTCCGGTGAGTCTAGGAGACGCAACGGCACACACAAGGACGAAGCGGGATGAAAGCATTTTATTGGGTCCACGGGCCTGCAAGGAGAGCAACCCGGGAAAAGCAGCGCTGTGCTGGTGAACACCAGGGCTCTTTACTCCCCTTACCTGGTGAGAAAGATTATCCCACCTGGACATTTGCTGACTGTCATCGCCCTCCTTTCCTTTCCTCCAAAAGAGATTTCCGTTCAGGAGCCTCAGCCCTCGCACACGGGAACAACCTCTTCCCTTAGGCGACCGTTACGTTTTGGCTACGGATGACGCAGAGCTTGGCCCCGTGCCATTCTCATGCTACAGGAAGGGATACAGAACGTTTAATCCTTTCAGATTGCTGCTTCCAGGATCAACAGCGGAAACTTAACAACCACAGGAGAAAACTTCCCTAAGAAAAATAATCAAATCGTGTCTGAGATTCAGCTTGGTGAGGAATTCATTTCTCTGTCAATACCAGAACAAACCGGGTTTCTCATCCTTCTCCTTGGGTACTGAAAGCCATTCATTTAAGCATAGATATATAGATGTATTGCCATTTTTGAATGCTGAAACAATGCACTAGAAAGACGGTTAACTGCCGCTGGGTAGTAAATAAATTTCCTGTCTTATTGAGTGAGGTGAATATGAAGAGATGAAGCACTAAATCCTGCCCATGGCATGCCATCTCCATCTTACTTTGTCAGGCCAGCAAAAATTATAACTAACTCAGTCCAAGTAAATTCTACCTCAGAAACATTCTTTTCAAATACCTTGGGGAAGATTTGTGTCTTTCTTAAATCCGCGTGAATCTGCGAACTCTTAAGCACGGGTCTATGCCTAGAGTTGAAGATACTGACAGCGCTGTTCTAGAGAGGAGAATTGCATGTGATGTCCCGAGTAGCTTTCAACAAGCACTTCAGTATCAGGGAGAGAGAATCTGTAGGAGCGACTAGTGCTGTATCACTTGAACTCTCCTAGGTCACTGTACGAGAGAAAGCAGTTTTAAAAATGGAGTTCCAGAGAGTTCCAATCCTAAGTGCGTTAAATAAATCACCCTCACTTTAATACGTGGCACGTCCCTCTACAGATCCATTGCACTAGTCCTTTCCACCCTCAACATCTACAACCTTAACGTACTGAAGTGCCCGTTTGCTGCCAGGCACTCGCGAGACTCCGCCACCTTGCACTATACCTATAAAATAACCCCTGAAAGCAGTGGTAAACGAGCAGGTCAATTGGGGTATTTCAGGTAGCTGCAAAATAGAACAGGTCCGTATCCAAGTGCATCCAATTGTTGCAACCAACAATTTTCTTTCCTCCTCACCTCGTACTGTTGTTCCAGCACAGCATTAGAAGGTGCAAAGTGATTTTTTTTCCTTTTAAAAAGAATAATTTTTTTTTTTAAAGTATACCATTTTGAAGTGACTGGACCTGCTCCTGGAAGAACAGTGATGGCCTTTAGTACTCGCTATTCGGATTTATGTCACGGAATGGCAGAGTTTTTCAATCACATCAGCTAAGAGCTAGAGATAAGAGAGGGCCAGGAAGGGAATTACATGGGATATACCCTGGTATAATTTGGCTTTATGGCCAGGGAGGGGGGAAAAAAAAAAAAAAAAATATCAGAGGCAGCCACAGAAAGCCCTAGTGATTTTAAGATTTACTCTTTAAAACAACTTATTTACTGGGAGTCAAAATCGGGATAACGTTTCAAGAAGTGTCTCTGTGGCTTAAAAGCTTGAATCTGTCTGTCAGATCTGACTTAAGCTCTCAGAGTTTAAATTTTGAGTGCCTAGGTGCATGAAAGCAGCCGAGATTTTTATATTTCGGGTTTAGAGTTCTTTGGTTGGTTGTTTTTTTACAAGAGAGGCTACTAACTGCCTGTACCACATCTGAAAAGGAACCTTTATATTCGTGAACACCTGGAAAACTTACATTAGAACAGCATTTCTAAAAGCTCAAGAGGGTTTTTTTTTTTTTTTCCACAAAAGCTCTGACTTTTCTAAAACAGGCAGGTAAGAATATTCCAGGGAAAGAATGTAGGGCATTCAAACAGCTGCCTGCATTACACCTCAGGTTAACTATTTTTCTTCAGGTGTTTCTATAGTACCTGGCCCAAGGAGCCCTGATGCTAACTGGGGTCTCCAGGTCCAACGGCGAGGACCGCGGGGTTACGTGACCCGTTCAGACCTGCAGCAAACCAGGGGCCGTTTCCTCAGACCTGCTCTCAAAGACTTATCCTCTCACCATCAATGTGACAGCAGCCGCCGGCTGAGTGACATTTTGGGCGTAGAAAGCAAAGAGAAAAGTTACCCACAGCGATCTAAAACCCCGAGTCACGGTAACAGCCACAAAAAATAATGCTTCCACTACTACAGGCTCACGCTGCTTCAAGGGAAGGCTTCTTCCCTCCCGGCCTTCCCCGACTCTGTTAGGTGGTTCGCAGCAGGGCAGCGGACTGCCGGCCTGCAATCGGATGGAAACCTGCTACAAGTTAATTAGTTCTCCCTGGCTCCAGAACAGCTGTCGATTTTGGTGCAGGTTTTATCTTTATTTCACTTTTTAACTGTTTGTTCAATGGAGCAGGAGACAGGGGGACTCCTGAGCTTTTGGTGTTACACAAAGGCACGCTGACGTTTGGGAGGTCAGCCATCAAACCGTGTTCTCGGCTACAGGAAGCGTGCCCAAGCAGGACCGTGTCTGAGCAACCAACAACGAGAACAGAAATGGTAAGCTCAGGCTGGTTACTATGGAGAAGATATAATCTGATTTAATACACACTGAGTGCGCCTGCAGTGCCTTGTTTTGTTTTGTTTGGGTGTTTCTGGAAAGCACTTCTCCCTCTCTTCTCAACTCCCACCCAACCCCACTTTCATAAACCTAGGCTTATCCAAAGATTTAAGTCCTTCAGCCCACCTGCGAAGCCTCCAACAGCGAGAAGCGGTGAGCTTACACACGCAGCGTATGCATGTCTTTTTCCTTGGAGCCATGTTGAGACCAACAAACTGGACCACTAAATGGAAATAACGCACGTGCACAGACTGGACTCACACGTCCATCCTCAGACCTAGCAAACGGGGCCGGATCTCTTCCGCATTAAAAAATGGGATGAAGTACTCAATCAGAAGAACGGTGGCCCAGGTTCCAGGCTCTGTCCATCGGGTGAGCTCTGAGGCAGCACAGCCTGCAGCTACAGTCAGCTGTATCCTCCGGTTAGGAAGCGCTGGCTGCCTCCTGTACCTGTAAGGTATCCAAGAGAGTCGACTGCATTTGTACGACGACTCACAAACCAAACTGACAGAATGCCGTGAACGAGTTCAGCACAGCCACAATTACAGCTGATCAAGAGCAAATTCCCGACTAATACGCTGCCTCTAGTCCACTAAAATAAGTACACGCATCTCCAGAGGAAGTGCACGCTCAGAGAAGTAGCCAAATTAAAACAATCTGATGATTTTCGCCGTCTCGGCAATCTAATTATACATAGAGACTAATGCGGTTATGCGTGGTCTCCAAGATCAGTCGAATGACGAAACTGGTAACGAGTACATGACCATCTACAACTGAAAAAGCAGCTTTACAGAAATAGCCAACCAAGCAGCAGATGGCAAACAGACGGATACAAGACGCAGAGATGTGTACATACAAAACTTAATTGAAATTAAAATTATTCTTCATTGCTTGGGTAGACGAAAGGCAACATCCTGAAGTAAGTAAGGGGGCAAATGGTTTTAAATAATTAAGGCTCTGTTTATGAATGTCTCTTGAAGTATTCATGAAAATCCCTTCATAGGGATAATAAAGAATATATTGCTTCCACATGACAAGCGAAGGTATCCTCTGAGCTGTAACACCCACAGCTGAAAACAGTACCTGCCAGTTTTAAGAGGCTACAGGCCACGTAAGAAATCCTGGCTCCGGGCTGCAACAGCAAACTGGCCTACCTCTGGAAAAATGGCTGTGGCTCAGGCAAGCTACTGTTCCACCACTAAGCAGTGGATCTCTGGCACCCTACCGCCCTTCCTTTGCCTTGTCGTGCTTTTACGCAAGGTCCCCTAACGCATATTTCTAACTATCATGCTAATCACTCTTTCCAAACATTAATTAACAGTAAACAAAGAATTACTTCCTGCAGTTGTAACAGAGTGCCGATTCAGTCAATTGTAGCACTGTTCCACGTTTCCCTTACCCAAGCACTGCCACAGACGGAGAGCTCGACCGTGCTCTCAGGAAGCCAGCAGCACCGCATCGCACCTTACAGCGACACACACGGAGCTTCTGCTCGGCTGGCCTTTCGTTCACCTGCACGGCGAGGGCTGGGTTTGCTGTTGGCTTGGTTCTGCTCTCATTCAGCCTGGAAGCTGGTTTTATTTTTGCAGCCCCTACATGCGACTTTGTCCCACCACAAAACCTCATCTCTGATACGAAATACTTTAACTCTGCCTCTAGCAGCTGAAGACCCACAATAAGATTTTCTTCTCCAACTGAAGCCGCAAGCGGAGGAGAGGGAGCTGGACTATTATTACCTGGGCTGGAATACGCCCAAAAGCAGATTGCCCCCCTCCTCTTTAAAGGAAGGAAAGAATAGAACAGGTGCTGGTTTCTGAGATGCATATAATGGAGCGGAACGCAATTAGAAAGATTTGAATACAACGTTCATCTCCTGGATCTTTAGAAGGATACAACAGGTCTCAAACTGCACACAGACAGTTCCGCTACTGCAGGTGGCTGTCGCTGTTTAAACAGGGAACTGCGTTCCAGTCTGCTACCTAGATGCTGTCTAATTTTAATGAATTCATACCAAAAATTCATTTGCCTGCAAGCACAATGCAGCCCTCAGATAAATAAGCCCAAGTTCAGGCTGGGGAAAAAAAAAAGCTGCTGTTCAGCGTTAAGTCAAACCTGGCACCTATGGAGCTGCCCGCGGAAGACGCTTCCAGGACGGAGCAACACCACGTGGCCTGGAGACCCTGGGGAGAGGCCACGCCAGCCCTGGCTCTCAGCGCGCACCTACGCAGCTGCAACTTCGAGCTGGTTTTGGCACTGCAGCCATTTGCCCCAAGGGCTCAGAGGTGCTGCAGACACCATCTGCCCTTCCCCAGGCGGGCAGTTTCTTGTGCTGCACCTGCTCTGGCTGGCAAACGGGCTCCAAGCTTACCGTGAGTGAAGTCAAGTGTTCCTATACATGGAGACCCCAGAGAGAATGACACTGGTCCGACTTGACATGCAAGAAATTTTAGGTTTTAATCGACCAATGACTTCCAGAAACGAGCAAATTCATTTGAAGCAGCATAGAGAGATGAGCTTTATTTGTTCAACTCCAGCATGCTTCCTCTACCCGCTCTCTGCGGCGTGCCCAACTTAGGCGGTGGAGCAGCACACCGAATCCTTCACCGTGTCACTGCTGCCGAACAAACAGCACACAGCCACTCGGGTGAACACCCTGCCATGCATAGACTGACGGTTATGCCAAGTTTCACTCTTTCTCTCCCTCTCTCTGTTCCTATAATTAAAAAAACGGACAACCTCCATGCATGCTTCTGAGCGCGCCTGCCATCCACAAACCCAATTTCACACAATGACAGCCTAATTAATCTTCTTCTTTTGTTTCAATAGCATACGGTCTCCGCTCAACTGTGGAATATGGTGGAATCTTGCTGAGAACACATCTGTCAGGACTGCAGAGCGAATAAAGGAATACGGCAGGCTTTTGTGTGATTATATCTGTATTTATATAGCTATGCGCCTATCGACTGCTCCATACACGCGCAGGACAGAACAATCTACGCAGTAATGTCCTGAATTTTGAGAAACACCTGTGATCCCAGACACTTCAGCACCAAAATGCAGCAGGAAAGCAGTCTTTTTGCCCAGGGAGACATCATTACTCCCACACGCAGCACTCGGGTAAAGATAGATTACGCGACTTGTCCAAGGTCACACAGAAAAACTGACAGCGCTGGGAACTAAGCCAACATCTCAGATCATGAACTTAACTCCTGAGACATCCTTTGCCCTTGTTTTCCAGGGTCTGCCTTCCCTCTTTCCTTCCAGGGTTGAAATTATAACAAGTACTGGCCCGTCACCAGCACTTCCATACAGCTGTGAAACTGGACGCCCTTATTCTGACAGACTCCAGCTGAGAGCGTAGTTCCAAACCAAGACGCTTGGTCACAATGCGGTTCCACTCACCTGAACGAAGCCAAAACCAATGTTTTTGTTCAAGCTTTAACCGCACATTAAGAACTCATTTGGCCCTTGGGTGCCCAGGTCTCTTAACCAGCAGCATCTTGAGCTGTCTGTGATGTGAAAAGGTTGACTAAAACCATCCGCGGTCGGTCATTCCCATGAGCAACAACATCCCAGCCTGTGCCAAGTCTTGGTCTGCCTACAGTGCTGAAGACTCTTAAGAGTTTGATGATGTCTCATAATATTCATGTTCTTAATACTTCCATTTCCGATACCATGAAATTACAAAATTACCACAATTTTCACTGAAAAAAAAAAGAAAAAGGTTTCAAGACCTTCCACCCAAAACATGACCATGAAGCAAACCCTCAAGGGCGCCAAAGAAATGAAGGACCCGGAAGAAATCAGCGTGTCGTGGTGTTTTGATTGGGGATGGGGTTTGAATGTCCGGGGTTGTCAGGGCTGTGCTTAAATTACTTCACCACAAAATAATGGAAGGTCACAGGATTTCAACGAGGATACTCAGCCAGTATAAAGCGTGTCTCTCCATGGGAACACTTGGTGCTGCATAGACTTACACCTGCTAAAGCCAGGCTCAATTTACAGTTTCAGTATCAACCAATAAAATCTGGTGTCTTAGTTTTAAACACGAGAGCTAAATCTGCGTCTGCTTTAAGGGAATGCAGCGACGTTACCTTCAAATGAAGTTTCTCACATCCACACCAGCAGAGAACCTAATCCACATCTGGGAATTTTCTGAAGGCAAAAGCTCTGCGTTGCACTACATCATTTTCTCCAATTTGGCTGCCTAAATTTCTAATAATTGCTAAAGAAAGTGTTCGGCTAACGAGCAGCGATACCAACCATTTTCATTGGGAGCTACAGTGATAATCAGGAAGACAAAAAAAGAGGGAGGGGAGGAGGAAAAAACCCTTCAGGTTCTTTAGGATAATTATAATTTGTGTCAAGTAAGACAAATATTTCAATTTTGGGCAACGTGTACCTTCAGAATAAGTGTGGGCTGTGTTAGTCACAACATGTCACTGGAAGTAGTCTGATCCAATATTTGCAGTCACACAATTAAACCTGGCATGTAATAATTAGGAAGGCAGGTGTACTCGATACATGCTACAACGTTCCTTACTAGCTGTTGTCTTGCATTAGCCCATCCTTGGTTAAGTGACCATGCAGACAGAACGTAAGTGCTTACAAATACCTGAAGGATACAAAATAGAGGTTGGAGTAAAATTATTTATGGTGGGTATGACTGAGAGCAATGTGTAAGTGACTGAGAGGAACTGGAAACGAGTAAGCGGGGAAAGTCTCCCTGCCAAAGACTACGAGCCCAGAACGCATGCTCCCAGTGGAGAAGAGCAGGATAACCAACCCGTACCAACTCCGCAGGAGCTTACGGAGTGGCTTTCTGAAATGTAACGGGGAATACGAGATCCTTCAAATACAATCAGGCACCCCAAAAGCGGACAGTGATCTACAGAAAAGCTATTACGATGCATGCGTATCCTATCCTAGTACGTAGGTAGCATACTCAAGTATATTTCCAAAACATCATCATGCCTCACGAGTTATTTTTGCAGAGAGCAAAGTTGAACTTTTGTAAATCTTTCTGACTCTGAATAGAAAATCCTGAATCCTAGGACCACATCTACCACCACTGAAGTCTCCTGAAATTCTGACGCTTGATAATCCTTACAAAAACATCAGTCAAAGAACGGTTATTACTAGCAGTAACAAACACTCAGCGCTGTTCTCTTGGAGAAAATTCATTCCTCTGTTAGACAAGATTCCCTATCAGGGAAAGCTGGTGCTAATGAGAACTGTAGTTCACATGTCAGTGCACAGTGAAACAATTAGGAGTTCTGTCCTCCTTCATAAATACCAATATTGATGAAGTAGTAGAACCTAAAATACCATTTGACATTTTTATGGTTGCTAAGAACCTCCTGAGTTACATTAAGTGGGCTAAGGAGTTAAAGAGGAGTACAAACTCCCAAGCTTCGAGCCAGCAATGAAGCGCTTGGAGTCAGGAAGAGAATGTCACCTCCAGAGCAGGTCATTATATAATTGTCCATAGCAGGATTTCTTTATCATCTTACTCTGAAGCATCTAACGCTAATGAACCATACACACAATTCAACTAATTCTAAACGGTTACTTTTATGCCTCCCACTAAAAGAGAAGATTTTTCAAAGCTACCTGGGGCATTTAGATGCTAAATTCTCACAAAAAATAATGGGAACCGAGTCTCCCAATTCCCTAAGCATCTTTGAAAATCTCAGACCAAATATACACTCGTTCTATTCATTCTGAGGGCTCCTAATGCACTTTACAAGCATTACTGGGTCTACATAGAATACATTTCAGTGAAATGTGGCTACCTCTGTGATGAAACACGGCATAGGAACACTACATAAAAGTTCAAAGACTGGAAGTGAAGAATACCCAGGGGCAACTGGGTGACACTTAATGGCCTGTGATATATGGAAGTTCAGAGCAGATGATCTAACGGTCCCTTCTGGCCTTAGATACTATGAAATTAAGGTGTCAACACAGGCAACCAAAAGTTCAGGAGGACCTGGGAAGGTGAGGCAGGTGCTTGAAGGAGACAGAGCGCTCCATTTCAACCTTGTGCAGAAACACGCCTGCTGCGGAGGGCAGTGCTAGCGCAGCGAAGGACGGGGCTAGCTGCCTTCACCGCCTCTTAGTAAACCCAACTTGGTACCAAGCTGGAACCGCCAGAGCATCCGGATTAACTATATGGCTTCATGAAAGTTTTCGAGTGATGTACAAAGGCTCCAGAGCGGCCAGCAGCTCCGCTCTTACACTTTGTCTAACGTAACCCTTGACTGGCCTCAGGAATACGCATTTACACAGCCTCCGCTAAAACAGCGCTCCCAGCCACCACCTGCAACTCTTGGCTGCTCTCCGAACTCAAAGGATCTTTTAGGATCAGTTACGAAAAGCACGTGCAAAACCACTACGTGTTTTAAGACAGCAAATGACATTTCCTCTGAACTGCAAGAAAACAACCGCCCTCTTTACTCCTGTGTCACTTCTCCATCGCTTCCACGCACCGACCTCGGTGGATTCCACGAACAGTATCGCTTTTTTCCTGCTGGTACTGATACCGACACAAAGGCAAATGAAAAACTGCACAGCAAAGTCTGAATATGTGCAGTTATGGATGCATATATTGTTTGAGGAATACCTAAAAGTATCATCATTCCATGACACCAAAAATCATGATAATTGTATCCACAATTTTTTGTACTCACCTATTTTCAGACTATTACAGGTCCTCTTTGGAAAAGTGAAATTGGTGCTTGCAGGCTCGACAGAGAAGGACAAATGCCTTGGCAGGACATAATGCTTCTCTGAAATAATTAAATCAAAGTATGGTGTAAATCCCAAGGGTGCCTCTCCGTTCTTCTATCAAGAATCTCCAAAACTTTAAATCCAATATTTGAAATGTATGGGTTTCACCTACAGTCGCAAGGTGAGAGGCAGCTGTAGCAATGCTTTGGCGCTTCTGTCTACCTCGCCTTTTCTTTTAGTCCACTAAGCAGTAGAACTCCACTCTCACCTGCATGCCATGGCATACGTAATTTCTACCTGAACAAACACAGGGAAAAGGGTTAAGGGTAAAAAACATTCACCTAGGCCTGATGGGTAAACATAAATACAGTGTGAACACACTTGTTCATCCTGCAGTCTAAATGTTATATAAATAGCAGCCCCAGGCAAGGTCAGGAACAGGTATTAGGAGGCACCACAGACAGACAGGCAGAACAGAACTCTCATCATCTTCACTTAAAAATAGGTAACTGATGTACAAAAAGGTTCAGTAAATTGCCCCAAATTATCCAAGTTTCTGTCAGAGAACTAGCAAGTACTGTAACTAAACACTCTCCATTCAAACTCAGATCAAATATAATTGAGACGAAGAGGAGACACAAGAAAAGAGACATTTATTCTCCCAGATACCTCAACAAGTTAGACAAGGGCATTCCTATCTGCAGCAAAAAGGAGGAAAGAAAGGGTATTTTCATGGAGAATCTTAAAAGGTTCCTCCAACCGTTCTGACAGCCACCACAGGAATCACTAACCGCTAACAGCGGGACTGCAGATGTCATGGTATTTGACCAGAAGAGTTTCCAGTTTAGTCCGAAGTAATGACGCCCATCACAAAGATACCAATCTTTCCAACAACCTAAGTGCAAACCTTAAGGTTCGTTTTGACATCAAGCATCTGCACACTGCTGAATTCCGAACCTCTCTGGGATCAGCTGTTAACAGCACCGGGAAGAAATCTTGCATCGGAAGCTTTGGGATAAATGCTGGATCTAAGAAACACCAAGGACCGTCTTCCTGTTCTCCCCGTCACTGCTAACAAAGGCATTACTCTATTAACCTCTCCCACTTGGATTTCCCTCAATCTGTACATGCAACTTGAAGCCCTTTCAAACGCTTCCTCTGTCTCTCCCTGTAGTTTTAAAAACTCAGGTTGTGCTATGATCTTTGCTTAAGAGAAGTTACCGAAGCGATGGGTTCTAAATGTTATAATCCAAACGGTCATGGCTGGATGAAAATCCAGTTTATTCAGTAACACTACTACCTCAGCATGCAATCGTATTCATTTATGAAACTGTTGCTGCCCGATGGGTTGAATAATGAAACTGCAGTAACATCAGCTTGGAAGATGAAGAACATGGGGGCACAAGTTTTGCCAGTTTTAATATCTGCAACATCGTTTCGGAGAAAAGCAGCTCCTTTAAGGCAGTGCAGATCGACACAGTGAACTTGATTTTAACCTTCAAAATCAACTCTGGTAGTGTGCCAAGATAGTAATTGCTTTTAGATCTTGTCCACGTTGGGATTTTGTCTCCCAACTGTGGCCAGCTCCCAAAACAAAGCCCTAAGGCCAGCTGCTGAGCTGGCACCGATGAACCACTTCCACTCCGAGCAAGGAAGGCGGCTATGCCAGTTTACATCATCTGAGCATTTAGCCCCAGCTGCGGGCCAGGGAAGCAGCCATCTGCAGCACAGGGGATCCTTCTCTGGGGACCATTCGAAGCCCAGGTTCTCAGCGTACAAATCCTTCGTATCTGTCTCTGTGCACAAGCACGGTCTGTGAACTGGAACAGTCCTGAGAGGCCTGGAGAGCTTGGTGCCTCGGGGCGAGACAGCTGCCTCGTTCCTCTCAGCTTTCACCGTGAATCCAGGGCACCGAAAACAGCGAGGCCTAAGCTAAACCAGTGATCTATTACATCAGTTAGTCGGTATACAAAAGGGAAAGATTTGATTAGAAAGGCACGACAACTTTCTGGTTTAATCTGCAGTGACACACGACATGAGCTCTCTGCCATTCTCCAGTACCTAAGGACTGCAGCCAAGCTCACAGACTGTTATTTTAAACATCACAGAAGTCGACAGAGAAAATGCAGAAGCAGGAGCAAAGCAAATATCATAGGGGGAAAACAATTTTACTCTGTTCCACAGAAGTTTCCAGGCCAGCTTTGCTGGGGCTCTGTCCTTTCAGCCTCGTCAATGCTGAGGGACCTCGCAGCGTAAGCTCTGCGAGCGCTTTCCACTCAGCGCGGAGTGCAGCGCGGCGTACGCGAGGCACCGTGGTCAGAAACGGAGCGCCGTGGCTGAAACACCCAGGGAAAGATCGTACGGTGGCAATTCAAGTAAATTAAATCCTAGCGCGCTCGCTGCTCCAAAATGCCAAGCAAGCTGAAAGTAATGAACGAGATACTGTATTTGTAACTATTTAGCGGACACACTAAGACAATTACAGTGATGAAAGCTACACAGGCAGTACCGTATGTCAGACTTATTTTGCAGAAGTCCATAAATAAGTAATTTGACTCGGTAAAGCACTCTGTGATGGCCTGGGCTTTGGAAAGTGATACTGAACAAAGAATCTATGTGTACACATGCGGCTTATCATACTGCAGCACAAGCAATTTCGTACCTTCCACAACGTATTTACATCGCAATGCAACAAGAAGTAGGCTATAAATGAATGGCTGATGCCCCCTACCACCTATTCTTTGAATAGGGAATACTGTTACTGTCTAAGCAAAAAGATCTATGCTCAGATGAGAAGAGCCACGTTCACAGATATTCTGAGAACCACAGGCTCGGTTCTGAAACCATTTTAAAAGGTCGCATGGAGGGAGAGCAGCAGTCTGCCAGGCAATGTAATACATAAAATTTAGAATGTCAAATCTCAAGTAAACTTCTAAAAAATCTTTCCAAAGGGGATGCTGAACAAGGAAGATAAAAGGATGAACTGACGTGTAATGGAATAGAAAAATCAGGTGCAGGTGATGTTAAAAGCCTGTGCTTAAAAGATTACTAAAACACACTAAAATACTCATCACATGAGAACAGAAGGTATCTGTTAAAAAATCTAAACATCATTAGAAGGCGCTCGTCAAAAACTTTGAAGGGACATGCTGGTTTTGAGAGTGTGTTAAGAAAGGAACTCTACTACGAATTGATTAAACAGCTGTATGTATCGATAAAGCATCAATCCCGAAACAGCACCGCTTTGATTATTGACCTGTTGAATGTGACACCTACCTCAAACAAATGACTTGTAACTTATTGAAAACATCTATCGATCGCCGACTAATCTTTTATAACCTGTTAATAGATGACCTCTTAATAGAGCATGTGATCCAAAAACCTAGATAAGAAATGCCCTGGGGACTCCGAGGCAATGCTGTCTCACAGTTGTCTGTTGTTACTCCGTTCATTTTTCTCTCCTCACATCCAAAACATTGTAAAAAGTACAGGCTTGATCCAGAGCTCACTGAGGAAATCAAGAGGCAGTTTTTTGTTCTCTTTGGTACCAAGAGGGTTGAAGGAAAGACTGATAGAGAACATTACCACGCTCAGAGATGAAAAAGACATTATACTCCTCAGATCTCTTTTTTCCAAGGACTGCGATAACCCTGCGATAGGGAACCGATCATACGTCCAATTGCTGCCGCGCCTGAACAAAGTCAGAAGGCCGATGGAAGAAGGAGGAAACCTCTCAGGTGAGGCTATCCCCGGGCGACCTCATCAACAGAGGCATAACACCACCATTTAGAGGGTTCTGACTGCACGCAACAGAGAAGAGAAACTCTATTTGTAGCAGACCTAGAAGAGTAGATTTTAGTGACGATGTGGTTGTTTCCTACCCCCTAACAGCACCTCAATGTTTGGCCTCCACAGCAGCCTGCATACCATCATCTTTTGATTTCCCTGCATCTAAATTTTCTCTCTCTTACCTACGCACTGCTTTGTTCCCACCGTTACATCACCCCAGGGAGAGGAGACTGCAGGCAGAAACAGAGAGAAGAGCAGTCGTTACCTGCACCCTCTGACACGCGCATGATACCTGTGCCCTTCCGTTGTCCCCCGGGACGCCCAAACACAACTCACGCCGTCACCAAGATCGGCTCCGATAGCCAAACTGTTCGACGCATCTCAGCAGGACTGAGTTAACGCTTTTTACCCTCCGCTTGCTGTGCTGCATCGCCAACTCTCGTGCTCTGATGAAGCAGAGGACAAAGAGCATTCCTCCAAGAGCCCACGCATCCAAGTGACCTGCAACAAGGTCCTCAAATAGCCTCGTGCTGTCCTGTTAACTTCAGACTACAGCGATCGTTTTCCCTGAGACTCCAGTCCACATCTTTCCTTCTTTTATAATTAGGATTTCATCTCTAGCTTTAGCCTTTCCAATTAATTTGTTATACATCATTAATTTTCACTGTAAACTTTGTCAACACCTGCCTTCCCAAGATATTTAAAAGTCCAGCAATTAACTTCTCTCATCTCCCTTATCATACTGCCATCTCTGCTCACAGTTTGGTTATTTAGTTTTTTAAATTGCATCCGTTAGTTACTGACAACCAGTGTCACTGTGTGAATGATAGTCTCTCATTAATTAATATTTTTACATTATAAAAAAAGAGTATGAGTATCTAGAGGGAAAACTAGAGTACAAGAACTAAAAATACAGCTTTGACTGTTTAACTGCCAACATATGGCATAATGATATATTGCTCTTCGTGGACAGCTAATTGAAAATGTGAGTTTAGAATGAAATAAATTATCAGCTGCTCTGTATTTTCATAGAAATCAAACCCAAGTTGCCCTGTGCCCTGAGTCCACGGGGACCGTGCCTCGCTGCAGTATGAATGGGAGGGAAGGAGCCTTTGGAGGGGAGGCTGGGGGAAGGAAAAGCTGAGAACACCACCGGTTGCTCAGAAAACAGCTCACAGCAGCAGTAGCATCAGCAACAACAAGCTGAATTAAAATTGAAAAAGAAAATTTCAGGGCTGCTAACAAACTCTGTCAGGGAACTGTCTGGTTCCTGGGCTTAATCTCGGCGTATTTAGATGAGCAGAATGCTGTACCCTGCAGATGAGGCTAAAGGAGAAGGTAAGCGGTACCTCTGGCCTCAACGTCTCTGAACGTGTGATGCTGGGAGAGAGCCCTTTTCCCGTGATTCCGCCAGATGAAAAACATTATCATAAACCTCCTTTAGCAGGTCCCTTCGCTTTCATTTCAAAACAATCGACTGTTCTTTGAAGGAAGAGCGAGCACAGAACAAGTGACCCACAGTATTCCCGGGCACCACGCTGTACGTTAGAGGCTTCAGCAAAACCAAGATACCAGGAGATCAAGCGATGTACAGGAACCCACGTACGTACAGAGACAGAGCGAACCCGCGGCTTGGGAGATGCGGCGAGGCCCCATTTCATGCAAGGACCTGGCTGCGCAACTCTGCCGAAGGCAAGGAGGAGCTCAGATTCTGGGCTGTGGAAGCCACGAAAGCAGCTCAGCTTTAGCATGTGTCCTAGCTCAAACCAGGACGGCGTGCCTTCTGCCCCCGGCCAGGATTTGCAGCTCTGCTTTTAAAAAAAGATGCAGTCACAATAACGAGGCTTTCTCAAGCAGCTGCAGTACAAACCCTGTCTCTTGCATTACACAAATTCACGGCGTTGGTGCTTAATGCACAGATCAAAGCAACCTAAACCTGTATGGACTTAACAGATGCTCACAGCTCCTTTGGAGGAACCACTGAGTCAGCCAGTAATCCATGGATTAGAAGTCCCTAATGTTACAGGCTACATCTGAAAGCATGACTACACATACGTCCGTTAGAAAACAAGTCCAAATATGTTAGAGAAAAATTAATTAACAAAAGCTACATTAAGATACAACTGAAAAGCTCTATTTAACCATAGTTTACAAGGACATAAAATGATAAATTAACCAAGTTTGAAACGGAAATTACACATGGTAATTACATGATTTATATTACATAAATAATGAATTAATATTAATTCATTCCAGAGATCTGGATTCAGTTCTCAGTTAAGACAGCACAGTTCCCATGCAAAAGAAGACCTCCATCATTCCATCTTGGTCCGTTTAAAGAAAACAACTTTCTTTTACTACTTTTGTTATGGAAAAATTCAGATTGCAAACTCTTCAGGACAAAGACATTTTTCTTGTTTTTTAATTCAATATATCTAGGGAACACCTTGCGACAATCTCAACAGAATAGATGCTACAATTATCAAAAGCTGGGAGGTTTTGGAAACAGCACTACTTCATTTTTGTTCCATAGAAAACCAGAGGCATTAGAAGACGGAAGCAACCCACACAAGTCCAGTGCTTCCCACCGGATCTTATTATCTCCTCAGCAGCTATATCCCTGTTGATGGGCTGCCAATTTGATTATTAGGATAGGTGCGCAAACGAATAGCCACGTACGTGACAGTACCGCCCTCTGATATTAAATCAAGACTCCTAAGGCGCGTGACATTTCTTCGGGATTCTGACGACAGCGCAGCACTGGGAACGCCGAGCACCAGCACGACCAGCCAGGCAGAGCAAAACGCAGGCCGCGCCGCTCGCTGCAGGCATCGCTCTCCCGGTTGCGGGAGAAGGGTAAATGCCCTCGCTCCTCAACAATGATAATTTTGCTGCCTAAAAGTGCAGTTACTGGCCCTGGAAGATCCAGGCTGAAATGTGGAGCACCCCATCTTAATTGCACGTACTACGGCCCTCAAATTTGTGCAACTTTAATCTGGAAAGATTAGGCCTATTCCACTTCAGATGGTTAATAAAAACAGATTAAAAAACCCCTTAAACGCAATCTTTGTGGTTTAAAATCCTCCAGAACCCAACGTAACCACTGTAAAGTTAATTTTATCATTAAAAAGTTGTAATTTCAAATGCCTTTTTTTCCTTTTATAGGATTTACAGCGATACAGCTATGTGCTCGTGTATATCCAAGGAGCAGTTTTAGAGATTAAAAAAGAAAAAAAAAAAATCTCGTAACTCATGGGAGATTTATTTTGCTAAGCAAGAATGTAAATACTGCAGAGAAATGCAGAATCAGGATGACGTTGATCATTGTCTGGAAAGATTATTGGTGGAAACTTAATTTTACCACTGGAAGCAGATACTAGCAACGAGACGAATAAGTGGAAAAACAATTTTCCATTAAAAGCCGTTTCATGGGGTAGTTTACAACCACCTGAAAGGTATCTACATATACGCATGGATACATTCATAAATCAAGTACGTTCAGATGAATAACAAGTACAGAATTAAATGCAAACCCATACTACACACACATCAGCATGCATTGATAAATATACAGGAACTCGGTAAATATTTTGCTTCGTGTAGGAGCACTTGAGAAAAGTATTTTCTGCTTCATCAAAATATGAATCTATTCTAATTTAAAGAAGAAAATGTTATTTTCTAACAAACACTTCACTTTGTAAAGAGCTATCTGTCCTTAGAAATCAAGCACAGGTAACTTTCCAGATGCCCTAACATGCCTGCACGCGCACGACTGTTGTTGGGTTGTTGTAACTCTGATTTACGCAGTCACAAACGTACGCCTGCTAACGCCTTCCCGTTTTAACTGAATAAAATGCCACGCAAAGCATGTTTAACAAGGAATGGGGTCAAGGGAAGCCCAATGCATCTACAGAGGAGGTTACAATGTTGAGCTGCTAGAAAATACAGCTAAGGCAGACCTCCTCCAGCCAAAGAAAGTTTTACGGGCAATCACGCATCTTATACCGGTTCACTAACATTCATCTTGTTTACCTCACCATATCCATTACGTCACGCGCCTAAATCACATACCAGTCTAACGCAAAACAGAGAAAAGAATCTGTAGTGTCCGAGTTCTTTATTAACACTTTGATTATTAGAGCCTCCTCCTCCTTAGACGCAGCAACTGATGTTTAAGCTGCACCTTGGCTTAAGCCCCTCTAACCAACACACATGCGCGCACGACACCTTTCTCCTCCCGACCCTAACGCTCCTCTAGGAAAGAGAAGAAAAAGTAAGATGTCTGCATTTTATGTTATGACGTTATTTAACACATCCTTTTCGTGCCAAGGTCTTAGCTGCTGTGAGTGAAGAGACAAATCTAGATTTTATTTCTTTTCTCTCCATTGCTTTCAAGTCTGAATGCCTTCGTCTGGTATAAAAGAGAAGAAAGCAAAGAAAGTAAATCCATCATTGAGAAGGACAGCGTGAAGTAAGATATAATACACATGCCACACATGATTTAGAGGATTCTGGCATAAGAACTAAATAGTAAGGCTCTGCATGCAGATTCATCGATAATGCAGTAATTCATGTGACAACATTTAGGAAAAAAAAAATTATGAAGGAGGAATACACAAAAATAAATTTTCTTCAACACAGCCTAAATTTAATAAAGCAATCTAGCAACCGCCAGCGAATACCAAAACTCCAGAGTGATTAAATAAGCAGGAGCATAAATTATGCAGCACAGGTAATCAACGTGCGTGCAATGAGGAAGAGCTCTTCTGCACAGCAATGCAACGCTCAGAAAGGAAAGCGCCCGTTGCCTTGTGCAGCCGCCGCAGCCAGCACCAGCGCAGCAGCGTCCCGCGGGCACGCCAACCGACCGCCTTCGCAGAGCGCAGCTCCTCGGGTCAGCACTGCAATCGTACATTGCAGGAGGGTTTTTCCCTTTGCACCGCTCTCTGTTACTGGGGACAGGCTGTTGCAGTCACGCTGTAGGGAGCAGCTGAGTACAGCGGGCTTTCTCTGATGCATTTATTTTACCACACAAAAAGGATTTCCTTCCCCCACTCCCTTCTTGTTTTGAAAGATCAAGGCTCATCTGAGCAGTGTCCCAAAGGAAATCTAGGGTTTATTTTCCATATTCACTTTTTCCACTTAAAAGCACTAGCTTGAATTCACGACAGATTTGTCACTGCGTTTAGCATCACTGAGTACCTTTATTAATAGCTTTCCCAAATTCTAACGTTAACGTAAGTCTCTCCACATACACACGTTTTTTTCTTCACCGTTTTAAAGGCATAAATTTATGCTGGCAATTTCAAATGCACTTCAATGGCATTTCCATGAGACAAGCGGCTCAGTCGCTCCTTCACCCACCTCAGACGTGAAAGACCAAGGTTGGTTTCGGTGTCTGTTCAAAACTTTGATTTAGATAGCTCACGCAGGCCCTTATGTTCACAGGCATTTCCGTGCTATCCCCTTGTAAAAGTGTCGAGACTTGCATAACTGTAATCCTTCAAACATCTGAGCCTGGAACTTTCTTTCCCTCCGTACCTTACTTTCATCATATTTAAAATTCATGGTAGTGAGCCCCAAATTCACCAAGATAATGAAGGATGTGCATGCTAGAATCAGGAGGCGTTAGGATAATTTTAATCTAGCTGAGACTGACAACTGTCAGGCTCCTTTGAAAATCACAGGTTTAAAAATAAAGTCTGTATTATTAACAATTGTGGGTGCGAAGGAATCGCAGCGTTATAAACAAAGACCTTATTGTCTACTCATTGATCACGTGCCACTACCACGGGCAGGATTCAAGTACCTTTTATACAACACTAGTACAAGTTTGCAAGTCTTTAATTCATGGATTCTTGCTTTTTTCTTTTTTAATTCAGTCCCAAATATCTCAGCCGAATTGGTGAACTAATCTCCACACCAAAACAGGAACTCAGCCTTCTGACCCGCTTCAGCTCTTGGTCTCCGTCCGAGAGCTGCACAGACAGGATCTCATTACATAAGTGGGACTGCCCCACACGACAGGATTTTTGTTTGCTGTTCAGGTGATGCCAAGGCTTCTCACTTCAACAGACCAAAAAAAAAAAAAATATCTTTCCTTATTTCAACAGGATCAGAAAATTTATCTTCTTTAGTGGCTAGTTAGAGTAAAATACAATATGTTTATGTCATGAAAGGGTTGATACAGGTTGCTTTGTACAAAGAGTCTGTTCAGAAAAAAGTCAGTGAAGCGATACGAGGCAACTGGCAGCTAATACGTACACGGGTCATAAAGGAACCAAGGCAGCACCGCACCTCGAGATACAGAGGCAGGTAGATAAAGTACTTAGCATTTGCAGACAGATACCAAAACTCCATGAGAAAAGATGACCATTTAATATACAGACACTTTACAGCCTGGGAAACGGATTTTAGATAGCTTATCTTACGTCCTCTGATAAGCCAGAGATTGCAACGGAGCCCAGTGCAATATCCTACAGCTTTTGATAGCACAGGTCTTCCTCCTAAGCAGCGCGTCACACGAGGTGTAAACCTTGCCCCGAAGGCCTGTAAACCCGGTAGTGGCCCCAACGCACACCCTGCAGCTTCACCTGCAACAGATACCGGGCAGATTCTTACCACCTTCCCTTTGTTGATGCCCAAACAATCAGGCCTCCAAACAAACACATTTCACCAAGCTCAACGCTTCCTGTTTGGGTAACCTACGCCACCAATTTCCTCCCGTTTTACTTATTTATGGAGGTGAAAAGGCAAAGCTACGTTTTTCTTTCCTTGGAGTTTCACACAATTTATCACTACCGAGTAACTCCAGTCAGTAATACTGTGGTGCTACTGGACATTAAGAATTGAGTCAGGCAATATCCATCACTTTACCAAAGTTTAATCTGGAGAGAATGTGGGGGGGAAAAAAAAGAAAACGGAATATAATCTCTGTTTCTCTGAAGGGGAGATTTAGATATTCAACACCACTAGAAGAGTATTTAATGCATTTTTACCTTCTCTTCAGGTTGCTGAAGTTACAACCAAGTCAAGACTTCCCTAATTCGAAGGTGACATTGGAGCTATCACTTCGCACTTACCATGTATTTTGCTTTTTGAAGTTAATTGAATTCACTCTGACAGCAAGTGGGCTGGAACGATACCCGTGCAGCCTTCTATCAAGTTGCAGCAACATCTGAATAGTACCTGAGATGCATTTTTTGTTCATTTCCTTTCTTTATGGGGCACAAATTTCTCTGCACAGTGACCTCAAGTGGAATGTTACTGCTCAAGATGCCTGAAGGCAATGCAGGCTGCACGTCTGCCTTGGCTACCTAAAAGCCATCTCTCACATTTATTATTTTGCCTGTACTAAGCCCAGTGCTCTAAAAATTAAGAGGGACTGTCTGACAATTTATACTTTAATTTCTGCTGCACCATGAAAGCACTAGACCTACATCAACCTTGGGATAGGTTCGTGGAAGTCAACAGGCCTGAAATAACCCAAGTGGTCTGGTGCACAATGAGATTTCTATACATCACTGCTGCAGAAATAATTGTAACACGCGAGGTATCTGTTTGCCAAGAACTTAGAACACGTGGATTAAGCTTAGCCTAAGACTTGTAGGATGAAACTTTCAGTTCAATCCATTTAAATTGTGCTTTTGTCTTTAAAGATATTTTTGACCTGACAGACAGACATACGGCAACTTAAAAATCAGAAGTTTGACAGCAAACAAGCACTTTCTAGCCTCCTCTTTCCTGCCACGGGTACACACCTGTAATTCACAGACAAAAACGCCTCCTTCCTCCCATCCAGTTGCTGTCTGCACTACGTAGATTGTAAACTGGTTAACACACGGATTGTCTTCGAATGGGCGCATACAGCACAACACACACATCTTTGTCTGCTACTCTAATTGAAATGATTACTAGTTTATCTTAAATTAAAACTAAATTGGCAGCAGCTAAACAGCAACACTTTGCCCTTAGCTCCGTAAAGCACTATTTTCCACAACTTTACTACAGGTTTAATTCTGCTGATTGCATTTCTCCTTTCCCAACAGCAAAGAAACATCAGTGTTTAAAACCAGGACTCCTCTGGACGTCTACTAGTGGGGCAACTAAAGGCACACTAAAAAGGTGCGAAAGACAAACTTGCTTTACCACTGTTGTATCAGAAACTCTCTCATCTTTCTCTAGTTTTGGAAAAAAGTCCCCTGCGGTTCTGACCGAGTCCCTAGTTTACCAATTTCCGGTCTTCCTTTTGTGATTTATTAATTACGCAACAGGCACAAACAAACAAAAAACAGTTTGCACCCGGGATTGCTTTTTAAACAGTCGTACATTAACCTGAAAAACAATCACACACTGGAATTCATCTGTGTGACTTGAGTGACAATTAATCAGATCTGCTGCAAATCACGCCTGATTTATTTCAGGTGACCTTCCAAAACTGCTGTCTCAGAAGTTTTACAGGGAAGAGATTAACGACAGGCCCAAAGCCTGAGAGATCTGCCGTACGCATTATGGTTGTACCTGACCCACAGCCTCTGTCCCGGCACCTCCCAGGAGAGGACGGCTGATTTGCGTCCTCTCTCGGAGGACCTGACATCTAGCTAGCGCAAGCACGTGCCAACGACACGTCCTTGCAGCACAGGTGGCCAACGGCATTCACGGCTGCATTCGACAGAGCATTTTCCCTCTGCTCGGCACCGGTGAGAGCACACGACCTGTATGAAACTGTCCTGTGCCCAGCTTTGGGCTCCCTGGGACAAGTAGACATGAACACGCTGGAGTCACGAAGATGATTAAGGGACTGCAGAATGACATACGAGAGGTTGACAGAGGTGGGACTGTTCAGCCTGGAGAGAGATCCTATCAGTATGTATACTTATCTGATGGGGGTGGTGGAGATGGAGGGCGTAAAGACAAAGTTCGCAGCCAGACGCTCTGGTACGGCAGTGAAAGGACAAGAGGCGACGGGCGTAAACTGAAACAGAAAGTGTCACTTGAACTTCAGAAAGAGCTTTCTTGCAGTGAGGGTGCTCAAGCCCAGGAAGACTTCAAAACCCAACGCCAGGTGATCCTGCCCTGAGCTGGAGAGTGGGCGCAGACGATCTCCAGAGACCCCTCCCAGCCTCAGTGACTCTGTGATGCTGCAACGTACTTTAAAGCTAAACACACTAGACGAAGAAGTTTCACAAAGGCAGAAGAGGCTGCTACCACCCCTACATATCCCCGTTACAGAACGTCAAAGGGAATGGAACTGTCCCTTGAAGAAGGGTTTTAATGAAGATTATATTGCGTTCGCACCTTTTTTCCAGTAAACGCTGCTGTTCTGTGCAAAACGGCCATTACGGAGCACATACCAGGGCACAAACCGAGCTGTAATGTACCGCTTACATGCATTTCTTACCGTAAGGCCCCCACCTGTTTCTCTGTGCTTGAACTTCGGAAGACCTGAAGCCTCTCCTTTGCCTTTACCCCTCCCTACTCAAATTCAGATCCATGTGATAATCACATCTTTGTTTTGTTCTATCACGCTTGCTCAGTACCACAGAAAGATGTGCGTAGCCCTCGCAGGCAGTTTCCATACACTTCACAAAGCAATCTTCCTAATCATGATCTGAAGCAAAATCCAATTACAGGCCCACTCTTCCGTCCGTTAGATTACTATTAGCAAAGATAAAAGCTATTGCTTGTAGCACTGCCCTCCCTCTCTGCTACCCTGAAACCTCCCACTCAGACAGCTCTAGAAATAATAGCAATGCGCAGTGCTAGAGAAGGATCCATCAAGAAGAGTATCTTCCTTTCCCGTTAGCAGAAATGAAGGGACCAGCTGCTTTTGTAACCGACGGTGCGCTTGAGTCATGTTCATTACAGCCCAGATTTGAGAAGAGCTCAATACCTGATCGCTGTCTCCTCTGGGCACCTACCGAGGTAGGCAGCTGTTCAAAACGGCTCTGAATCCCGCAGCTCCCGCGCAATTCTTGCGGGGTTTGATGCCTGCTGCTGAGTGCTTTTGATTAAAAGTCCTGCCCGCTGCCACAGCTGTTGGGAACTGTGGCCAAGCATTAACGAGCAGATACAGGAACACACTTTTTCCGCATCTTGCTGACCTTTGCTACTGTAAGGAGCGGCCACCACGATTCGCTGTGCAAAGACCAAAGGGACCATCCCAAGAGTGGCGAGGGAGCACAGCACAGGTCTACGTGAAGTAGCCAGCACAAATGTCAGAAAGGGGAGGCAAGGTGACCGCAGAGGGACAGCGGATGCACGCAAGAGACAAATGTACACAAACCGGTCCCTGGGAAGCAAGGGAGCACGTTCAGAGGAGCGCTGCGCTAACTGCTCGTGTCTCCTCTCTCCGTGATAGCCACGAGTTAACTTCGCTCCCTTTCAGCCATGCTCCAGCACACAAGAACAGATACAAGCGTGCTGAAGCAATGCAGACAAGGGGACAGGCGTCTAATTAAGATGCTAAGCCTGGCTTTGCCACTTATTTCTTGTGGTATCCGTCACTTCACCAGTCCACATCACTTCCCTCCTTATCTAGCTCGTCTGTTCAGAGCAGGGACCCATTCTCCTTAAGCGCCTGTACACCACGAAGCACAACAGGGCCCTACTCTCAGGACACTTCAGCATTCCTCTAATATGAATAATAATACACTTAATTATATATGCCGATAGAGTGAAAAGATTAGATAAATGCATTTTACATAACGCCAGCAGTGAATCTGCTGCTCTGAGAGCACAGAGATTCCTCCGAGCTGCTCCGGTGGGGAATGTGATGCCTTGTAGGCAGACGGACTCCCTTCCAAGTTGCCCGATCCTTTCCCACCGACTCACATTCACAGCACTAGCTTCTGAATTATATCCCAGCACTAAGCAGAGCAGCTCAAGTTGTTTCAGGTAATTTTCCATCTACTTAATTGTAGCTGTATGCCTCAGATATATCCATAGGAAACGCTTTAGTTCACCAAGGTCTTTTTCATTTTTCGCCCTTGTAAAGTAAGTACACGTATATATTACAAAGGTAACGTTCATCACATCCAAAGTATGTAAGAGATCCAACTCCCCGAGACCCCATTACACTTGTTGAGATGATCCCGGCATAAGGATCTTAACTGATTTTCCTTTACAAAGGTGTCTGGGGTGATATTCATCCCGACAGACACAGCAGCTCACCCCCCAACAGAGAGGGCTGAAGCAGCCCGTCGCATTTCTTATGATCATCCACAGTCGCACTCACCGTGCGCAAACATGCTTCCCACAGAGGTGAAAAAAGGGAAAGAAATGAAAGAAAAGGCAAGGGGGGGGGAGGGGAGGATTCATAAGGAAAGCTAGAGGCCTCATTTAACAGCAGTTTTTCATACACTTAATCAAACTTTAGCTTTTTGTGTTTATCTTTGATGTTTCTCCAGAAACTTCAAACCGCCAGAGGTACAAGTCCAATGAAAATCACGAGCAGTTATTGGATTTTAAAGCTGCTCACGGATACGCCACGCGAATACAGGCTTATTTGGTTTCAGATATTTACTCCTTTTAGCACAACAAAATGCGCCATTGCTTCGCACTGCTAACTTACGCTTTTTTTCCAAGCTCATAAACAGAGTGCCGGATCCTTGGCTTGCTGAAATCTCAGTATTGCTCTGCAGACTTGGGCTAAATCACACGTGGCAAGGAAACGCCTGGCCATTTTTTTTCCATTTGCCTACAGGACTTTCAGTGTCCCTAGCACTACAGTTCCAAGTACCCAAGGAAATTTGTACAGTGATCAGATCGGAGAATTCATTCCTGCTTTGGCTCAGGGAAGAAACAGAGTTTCCAAGTTGCTTCTTTTTACAGCGCATCAGTGTTTTGTGTTGTTGCGCTTGGGTGTTTTCCTTGTTGTATTTTTATGCAAATGTTCGTATGCTTCGACTGAATGTGGATTGGTATTTTTTTCCAGCAAAACAAATGTTTAATGAATATACCTGCATCTATACATAGTACTAAGAAATTGCAAACGGTTCTCGACATGCTGTAGGAATTATTCAAGGTTTTAGAATCCTGTCTTACAACTCCTCAGCTGAGCAGCTCATTCCATTCAAGGGGGGCGGTAGAGATTTTTTCAGTTAAAAATAAGGCTAATTCGTTCAAACAAACTTTTTTTTTTACATGAAAGAACACTTTAAAGAATCTCTCATCTCAAAACACAGTGCGCAGAGCTCAGACTATTAGTGATTTATTTCAAGGGTAGGATCAACCTTATCCAATTTTATAACACATACACACACGTGGATGCACGCGCGTGTGTGTGTGCGTGCGTCTAAGTGCCTAAAAATCAGCCTTTGCAAATACTCACTCTAACGTAATTTGGGAAGACCAAATCAGGATTTTCTTAGTGAAGGACCGTGGGCTTTGGCTGCCTAAACCTTTCTGCCGTTTGCTAAATCCTCCACCCAGTAAAAAGTAACTGAGGATACAGCTTGATGATCTTCTGAAGTTAGAGAAAAAGATTAAAGTTTGGGGATTTGGGAGGTTTTTTGTGTTTGTTTAGTTTTGGTTTGGTTTTTCTTTTCCTCCAAATGCATTCTAAACAGTGGGTTGCTCTTTTATGCTAACTATGTCTGAGAGAGAATGGCAATACTTGCTGAGAGAGAGGCATAAATAGCTTCGGTATCAAAGGCATTGAAAAGCTTTATTTACATTCACTCTGTGTGAATACCAGCTCCCATATGGTCAAACCCATGGATTACAGCTCGGGGGGGCGGGGGAGGCGAATAGGTTATCCAGAGCTTCCGTACAAACTGTAGTCTTCCAGCTAGGAACACAGTTCTCGGCTTCTTCTGCTTTAATAGGTCTATCTGAACTCCTTTATCATTCAAATCTGTTGTGAGCTGAAGTAAAGTGGAGTTGCTCTAAACTAAGTGAATAAAACTGATAAAAAAAAGCAAGCAGAGGAGATTGCGTTGCTCTTCAAGATTATTATAACAAGTGTGTTTCCTCTTCAGTGGGGATTAATGGAGGGGACTATTAGAAACAGAAACAAGTAGTGGAAAACCACTTCAGCACCCTCTTACAACCTTTTCTGATGCTGCCATAATACTACAGAGTGAGACAGCGTAACACTAAAGCCTGGCTGACTGAGAGCAACGAAGCGGCGGCTTTTGCCACTGCTTGAGTTGAAGAGCAGCTGCTTTAGCAGAGATACAGCACTGGATCTTGTGCATGGTAGGAAAGCTTTTCTGCTAGCCTTGTAACAGCATTAAACACACTGAGAAAACTGTCTCGTCTATCCAGCAAAGAATCATGGAATTGTTTTGGTTGGAAAAGACCCTGAAGTTCATGAAGCTCAACCGTTAACCCAGCACTGCCAGGTCCACCACTAAAGCACGCCCCTGAGCACCACGTCTACGCGTCTTTTAATCCCTCCAGGGATGGTGACTCCACCACTGCCCTGGGCAGCCTCTTCCAATGCTTGACACCCATTTCAGTGAAGGAATTTTTCCAAATTCCCAATCTGAACCTCCCCGGCACAGCTTGAGGCCGTCTCCTCTCACCCTGCTGCTTGTTGCCTGGGAGAAGAGACCGACCCCCCCTCGCTACAGCCTCCTTTCGGGGAGTTGTAGGGAGCGATGAGGTCTCCCCTGAGCCCCCTTTCCTCCAGGCTGAGCACCGCCGGTTCCCTGAGCCGCTCCTCACAGCCCTTGTGCTCCAGGCCCTTCCCCAGCGCCGCTGCCCTTCTCTGGACAAACACGATACGACACTCCTAATATTTATGGCGCAGCAACTCTCCTAAGCGGATCTGGTTAGCAAGGGTGGGGAAGGGAGACGACACAGAGAAGAGAGATTAATTAATACACATGAAAAGCCCCGGTCCAGAGAGCACGCTCAAAGCCATGAGGCGGAACTGGCCTTACCTTGCCCAGTGGAGCACACGGCATACGAGAAAAGGGTGGGAAAAGGCCAAGGGCTCATTCAGCTGGAAGAGGAGGAAGCTAAAGGGGGTGAGCAGTGCAATCCTCTGTCTACAGTAAAGGTCCACAGAAAACGGAGCCAGACTTGTTTCAGGGATACACAATGAAAAGTCGAAGAAGCAATGGCCACAAGTTGCAAGGAGGGAAATTCTGATTGTATGTATTAAAAAACAAAAAATTACCAAGAGAGTTGTTAAAGACTGAAACATGGCCCAGAAAGGCTGGTGAATCTTTATCCTTGTAGATTTTCAGACCTGGACTAGACAAGGCGCTGTGCAACCAGATCTAGCTTTGAAATGAGCCCTGACAAGCAGGGGGTTAGACTAGATTATCTCCCGAGGCTGCCTCCAAAAGAAATCTTTCTTCAATTCTATGACTCCAAGTTCTTCCATCCTGTTAAACCCTAATGCGGCCATGAAAATATGCCCGAAAAATGTCATGTCCTATGGCAATATAAACAAGTTAACACGGCACCAGGCTAGAAAAATTAACAGGATCTCAAACAATGGATGCCTGCAGACTGTAAGTGCCTTCAGAAAAACAAGCAGCTGTCAATACACACTGGGAACATCTCAACAGCCTTAAGAAATCCACCGCTTCTGATATGGCAATAGCAAACAGGAAAGTCTCTTTACTTTTCTGTAGGTTCACATATAATTTTTATAATTCATTGATCTCGCAGATATTAAAGCTAGCTAATGATACCCCTTCACGCTATTCTTCCATTAGAACCTTTAAAGTATTATTTACAGGCAGAAAGAGCTTTGCTTTGGTTACTGCCTATTTGAATCATTGGGTAAGCAGGCAAAAATCAAAAACAATTATTTCCGTGCCTGTACAGTTTCCCTCATCTGGCATGTTTGGAAGGCCGAAGATACAAACTGCACAGAATTTATCCTTTAACTTTGTTCAGCAAAACAATTAGCGTGCTCAGCCCCGTAAAGAGAAATGCCAGTAACTGTCATTCTGAATACTGTCTTGCTTGCTATGGATCACCTATATGCAATAAAACGTGTACGTTGGCAGTGTTGCTACTAATTAGCCTGAGGCCAACGGGAATAATACAACTTTTGACAGGAACTAAGCAGAGCTGGCAAAGGGGATCAGTGCTCTGACGCTCGTGTGAGTGGTTAGGCACGGTATCAGAAGCACGGAACGCGAAGGACTCCGACCGCAGAGAGGCAGGTTAACAGCACGAACGCGAACAGGGGTAGGACTCGGATTTGTGCCACGTAACTGTTCCCAGTTCTGGAGCTTAACTCCCTTAGTCCTAAGGCATATTCAGAAAGTAGATCTAATCTATCCGCCGTGAATCTCGAGCACTAAAGCGACTATACTCCGATTCTTAAGCCTTTCATTAAGTAGGAATCCAGAGTTTCATTAAATACATAATGTTTAGCTCATCCTGGAGTTATAAACAGCGCTCAGCAACTCTAAGGGACACAGAAAGCAAATAGATACACAGAATGTTGCGGTTTTCGGTTTGGGTTTTTTTTTTTTTAAACGCGCTATTTTTCAGTCAATCCAATAATAACTCATAATTATTACAAGCTTGAGACTGGCACCACTGGTAAAGGATGTTATTCTGTACTCCCCAAAATACTTTAGCAGCAATTGTCTGTTAACCCAGGGACTTCTGCAGCAAGCCAGCACAGAGCTTGTGCCAAACAGCTGATTTCCATGCAGATGCATGATTTCCCACAAAATGATGCACAGCTCGGTGATGGAAAAGATAATAAACATAAGGAATACGATGCAGAGGGGTTGGAGAAAAGGGGGCATAAATAAAAATTCAAAAAATGCCCACTGGGGCAATACAAGACAGATTTAGGTACGAGAAAGAGAAAAATGGGAGCAAAGAGACAAGACAGACTTTGACAATTTTCAGAAAGGAAATCCCTCTGTAATGAAGAAAATGAATGGAACTGCTACCAATCCCAGGCAGCAGTAACATTTTCAAATACTAATGTAGTGAAGAGCTGAAGTTTCGTCTTCAGAGACTTCCCAGGTGGCAGTCCAGAAGATAAATCTCAATGAAAGCACGTGTTACGTGCCAAAGTCACTTTCAAAAGTAAGTTTTCACCTATCCTGTTACTTTGTTCTGGAAAAATATATCTGGAAGCTGAGCTACGTTAAGAATTAACCGAAATCATCTTGCAATATAACACACCCCACGGAAGGAATAGGAACCTCATAGGTAAGCAGAGAATACATACAGAGAAAGAGCGCGCTACACACATAGTACATCTACTCATCCATGTGTGAGATTCCTCTAGTTGCTTTAGTATCTAAATTTACAGGGAAAAAACCAAAACAAAACACAGGCAGCGAGGGTGTTCTGTGGTCGCGTCAGTGAAAATAGCACCTTCTTACATACTTTTGCTTCTCACTTCCCATAAAGCCTGCTGAGAGCACACTGAGCTTCTAACTGCTAGAGGGCAAGAGAGGACAACGCTGTAGGGATGGACAAATTAGCAGCAAAACGGATAATGGAGGAAATGACAGAGTCAGCCCAATTCTACGGCTCTCCGGCAAGCCAGTCTCTTGCAGATGTGCAATTCGGACTATGCCACTTAGAGCAAAGCCAGGCTGGAAAACAGTATCACACCAACAGCATTCCAAAAATTTTGGCTCCGCAAAAGAGCTGACAATTACCCTGTTTTTCGAATGTCAGGATGGAGTAAGCAAAACATTGCAGCTCTCTTGACACCATGGGAGATACCCAGTTCCATTCATAACCACGCCATCTGGGCTGCCTGCCTTCTGTTGTCCTAACTTCCCACTTCTGTAAACGCTTACTCTTGCTGGAGGCAGCTCTGTTTCCTAGAAATGCCAGTGTAACGTGGTCCTTGGCACAAGGAGGCACCAATCTAAGTGATGAATGTGCACCCTGGAGTGTTTATTCCAGTGTACCGCATGCATGAAGAACACAGTTTGCATTCTGCGAGTATTTACTGCATCGCTGCACCGGCCATACCAGGGAACTAGGAACTGCACTAATTTCCATTTGTATCAGCATGAGTCAGCTTAAGTAAGACAACATAAAAAAACAATGGAACAGACACATACACCACACTTCCACCTGAAAATCTATAAGATAATATGTTCCAATTATATCACCGCTGCTGCAGGCTTTGAAGTGTTTCTTAAAATTTGACTTTAATGTTAAATATTAATGGTAAAGATCCCAGTTCTCGGGAGTTTTAGCTGTCCCAGACCGGCTAGGACAATGCAGAAATTCAGGATATTTTCCCTGTTACCCTACAGCATGTCTTTGAGACAGTTTATCCCAGACTTTCATTTAGGACACAGGATTTTCTCCCGTTCCTCTCCTCAAACCCCAGCACTGGAATGCCACCTGTTCCGGGCGCACTGACAGAGAAACAGGAGACTGGGACCCAGGCATTAGGCTGCACCGGGGAGCGAGCAGTAGTTAGTACGGGGTTGTTTGGGGTTTTTTTATTAATACCTGGTAATATGGTAAAAAGGCTCTGGAATTCCTGCCGACTAGTTCCCAAACGAAACAGGCGTTATGTGCGCCACACGTTTGCTCACCAAGTGCTCCTCAATCCTGGTTTAAAACAGCCTAACGAGACATTACGGAATGACTGTGGGATTTTGTATTGCACTCCCGTCGTCCCCAGGCAGGACAGAGATAGGGAACGTTACAAGAAATATCACTCTCCAAATACCTCAAAGCAAATTTTACACTCGTAAAGGTTTAAGCAGTTAAACGTAAACAAAGAAAGTTAATGGTTAACATCTTGCAAAAAAACCCCACTGCTTGCTTCTGTGCTGTCAAGAAAAGCTCTGAGGAAAACAGTTTTGAGGAAGGAGGATGAAAGTATCTTTCAAACACTGAGTAAAATAAACTGTGGAAATTTGTGAAACGGCTTAACTCAAGTGTTTTATTGCTTAGCTAACACTAAACCAACGACTTCAAGTTCATACCCATCCTTTGCCAGAGTCATTTCAATGCGTTTCACAGAAACGTGTTATATTCCAATCGATAGGAAACCCTGTAATAAGTAACATCTATAGATAATGGCTTCGCTCATGTTTTTTCAAGGTTTAGAAACAGTGCTCCAAAACACAAGGATGTGGGAAAACAAACATTTGATTTTTTGCTCTGCTGCAGGCAAACCGCTCGAGTCTCTGCGTCCCCCGGGGGTAGCACTGCCCTGTCTTTTGGGCATGAAGAGGAACATTACAAATGACGTTCTGCAGCTTTAAGGTAGAAGAGTATGACGAATCCTAGAAATGCTTATGATAAATAAATATTCCCAGACGTCATCTTGCTTCCTCTGCAGGACACAGTGGAAAAAAACCCCTCCAACAGTGAAGGCATTCTTTTAGGTTGAGGAAATCATCTTTCTCTGCCTCTACACACTCAGCAGTGCTGTCCTCCTCCTTGTCAGATGCCAGACATCTACCAGAGCCCGGCTGCCTTCCCCTGCTCTGCTACTTTCACAGAAAACCTCCCATAAATTAACTGGGGCGACCTGTTTGAACACGAAGCACTGCTTAATTTACAGTTTCTACGGACACTGAAGAGGCAAGAACCCAATGTGGCTTTTTAACGACCAGATAGCTGGAGTTTTCCTAGTAATACTGACAGAGTCTAGAAAAATGCTCTGACTGAAGTGCTCCTGCTTTGTATCTGCTTATTTTAAAGCACTAAATGGCAAAAGCAGCTTTATACACTGCAGCTAGGCGTGTCACCATTTTTGTTGCTGAGCTCCGAGCGTGCAAATCTGTTCCTCGCTCCCAGTTCCGACAGAAGCGACCTCCATATACAGAGAATGAGCCAACAGAAAAGGAAACCCAGCCAAGCCTGGCCCGGTCCCTCGCAGCTCCCTCCTTGCACCACCGCTTGCCAGGAGACATCCCCCTGAATTACTATTTGAAATGAGAAGGAATTCTAGGGATGCAAGATCCCTCTTCGTCACTGCATTTTACGGTGAGTCTGAAGGCTGGGCCCTCTGCTGAAGCCAAATCGTGCGACACAACACAAAACGGAGCCACTGAAGTCAATGGGTTGCATCAATGCGTACCAGCATCTGCTTTAAACTCACCCCCGCCTTTCCGTTTCGCGTTTTGTGCAGGGTTTGTTTTGTTTTCTTGGCTTTTTACAATCACAATGGGCCGTGCACTGCTCACACACTCAACATCCAAGAAGTGCGATGGTCACACCCAGAGATGCTGCACACTGATTTCTCTCTCCCTATTGCCACTACAACACCTGGAGTTCCAATGCATTTAAATGCTTTTGGTGTGAGACGGAGCAGCAGTTAACACCAGAGGAAGCCACACTACAGATACGTGTTTCACCATGAACACAATGCAGGCCAGATCCCTCACCTGCTACCCACGGGATAGCTCTAACGGCCTCAGCACCGCATGCAATGAACGCTTATTTCCTGTAGGTGAACGAACCGCTGCCGTGCAATATGTATTTTAATAGTGAAAGCAAAACCATTGCTGCAAATCGACATAATTACGCTTTACAGTATCTGACACTTTCTTCTCGTTGTCCGATAAGGGTCTTTTCTTCCCTTTATTTAATTCATTGAACTCCAAAGCAAACAGAGAATTTCCTTACCAATTTCCAGGGCTTTAGAAAACAGACCCTAAATGAAGCTAGATACACCTTAATTCATCTGCTAAAGCACACTACTGATTTAGCGTACACAAACATTCCCTTCACCTTGCGCACTCTAGCTGGATCCGGTCGGATCAGATTATCCGAGACCATAAGGCGTAAGCGTCACTTTAAAGCCGAGAGAGGTGAAGGATTAGCTGTACATTTTGCCTGGCAAGCGGGTCATATTTTAACTTCACTCAGTTCAAATACCTGACAATTCATACTGGCACCCTGTGTTTTATCCCAGCTACTGAACCGAAGCACATGGAGGAAGAAGTTTGTGCTTGAGAAGCCTCCTCTACTCGACAGGTCAACGGATAAGGAACACAATACAATCACTGCAAGTTTCTCAGATGCAAAGTATTAATAAAATGCTTCATTAACCCAAGGATGCCTCTCCCAGTTTACTTTCTGGTCTTTTCATACGTGATCACTGCAAGCGAAGGAGAGCGAAGTAACTTGCCAACGCTCAGCTGTGAGCCCAGAGACACACCGCGAAGGTGCCTGCTTTGAGCTTCCCTCCTCTGATTACAGGCCTCCCCCCTGCTATTCACACACAGCACAGCAACAGAAATCCTAGACTGAGTTTCACAATTAAGTTTAGTAATTCATTACTGCCACGGGCCGGTTGGTATTACAGTAATACATCCATTAGCAATACCAAAACAAAGAGTGAGACAAGAAAAGTTCCAGCAATGGCTTACTTTGAAGCTTCTTTAAAAGACAAATTTAGGGCGGATTGGGCGATTCCGAGCAGATGCTTTTTAAATGGGAATTTGGATTCATCTTATACCATTTAAAAGCGGGCCTGTAGACAGACTCGCCTAAGCTTAGCTTGCATAAGTCAAGCGGAACAATCTGGACGAAGAGCGTTACCGTCCCCCCTTTATCAGGGAAGCACATGCTGTGGTGCTGGAAAGCCGTGCCCTGGTCTGCACCCTGCAGCCTTGCAAACAGCGTAACGGCCAAGCACTTTCTCTTTTTTTGTTGTTTTTCCCCTAACAGGAAGGTAAAGTGTTGTTTTCTCTCGCAGAACACGTACCAGTGGAAAGGATCTAGCACCGTTACCACTATTGTGCCTTTCTGCTTTAGCTGCAATAGCAGCAAGGAATCCAGCTACGTGTAAGGCTCGGGGCCTCTCTCCCTGCAGGTTCTGGTCTCACTGACATCACCTGTCCATCGCACGTTCACCTGAAGAACGTCGAGATCCCATCCTTACATGTCCACGTGCATGAATAATCCCCAGCTGAATGCCAAGCCTAAATCCATGACTGAAATCATTAGCGTTACGCTCATTCCTGTTCTTCAAGCCTCACTTCCCTTCACAAGAGGCCTGCAACTATGTCAAATCATTTGCTATCAGAGACAACAAAATCATAGCATCCTTTTCAAGCAGACCTGGCTCATTTGCTGCTCTCAAAATGAGCGATTTTCTTTTGTGTCTAACGTTCTAAACACAACACCTCTATGGATATAGGCACAGCCCTTCTCTCGCGGGGAGAAATATGGTCAACCACAATTACTAATTCTCCACTGTTGTTATGACTTTAAACCGTTCTTTAAAGCCACTGTGATCTCTTTCAAGCAGTGGAGAAAAAGAGCACTTTAATCACTAAAAGGGCATTAAAAATTCAGCACTTGAATCCTGCCTAATAGATTGATATTTCCCATGAGCTGTCAGCGTAAGATTAGCTATTAAAAATTCACTTGTCCACAAGCATGTTAAATCTACCTGAAATTGGGCTCTGCTTGTTTTCTTGTTTGTATGTTTGAAGAGATGCTTAAATTCCCATCTATTCACAATTCAAATAAATCAGAAAAAATTATTTGTGTCTTTTTACAATGTTTTAAGACCAACTTCCATTTCAAGAGCCAGCAGACGTTCGATCCTGCTTGTCCCTTCCAAAGCGCCAAGGCTGCCTCAATGCCTGTAGCATACCCAAGATAAGGAGCACACTGCAATCGTTACTGCACTGATCGATGATTTGAAGCCATGTGTCTTCAACTCCCCAAATCCGGCTCTGTCACCACAAACACTTCCACTAGCTGGGACGAGGCCTAAATTTAAGAGACACAAACATCTGCGGAAGATCAGAAAGCCCAGTTAAAGCCCCACAGCCTAAAACCAGGTAGAAGCAAACTACCGCTTCCTCGGTTCTTCATTCCTTCCACCCAGCTCCTTCAAGAGCTGCAAGAATCAAACCTCTGTTGATACCGGCAAAGCACCAAGACATTCAGCCATGGACACACATCGTTTAAAAACACCACCAACCAAAACCCACCAAGCAAAACCCCACGACCGTCCCAGCCCTCAAAAGCCAGACTTTGTTGGTGGCACAGCTCAAAGTGCTACTTGCAGAACCCGTGGGGTTTTTCCCCCCCCGGGATGCATTATCAGCTTGCTTAGCAGCTAGAGGAACCCTGTCGCTAGCCGGGACACCAACGCGTTACACAGACACAGAACTGAAAGAGTTCCCTCCTCGCAAGCTTACATGCAAGAACAAGAGACCTCAGACACGACATGAAAAGAAAGACTGTAGTAATATCGATCAGCGTGGCAAGCAGTCGTCACAACGTCTCAGCAGATTGATTGTTGTCGAGACTTTTATTTTGTCTCTTCCCCTGTAAAAAGAGAAAGAACCTGAATGTCTGGAATCCTGGCAGTGTTGGACATCTTGTAGCTTTCTGATCGCAAACAAGTAACACAGAAAATTTAATTTAGAGGAAAATATGAACCCTGTTTGCCAGTCTAAGTGAATTCTCCTATGACGGAGTTTCTATAGATAGCTTTGTTTCATTTCATGGTATTTCTTCCACCGAGATGTTACAACCAGAAACCACACTGGAAACAATTTGGGACTGAATAGGAAATGATAGTGTCTAGACAGCAACTATGCCTGAAGTATTTTCAAGGAATACAAGAACGAAGCATTACCATCAGCTCTAATAGCCAGAAGTTAATGATGACAACATTAATTTTAACCGATTCAAGGTAGGTATTTAAAAAAAAAAAACCCAAACAAAACAAAATCAATGACCTGGAGTAGGAATTCTCATTTTCCAAGCCGGACCATTATTAATCATTTATATTATTCAATTAACACTGACTTTCCTAGTGAATAGTATGCTTTACGTCCCCATCTGGTATTCAAACACATCATTCATTTTTATTCTTAAGAAATAAACAGAACTGCAAAGGGTTTCGATGCAGAACCAAAAGAGGGAGAGTGAAATTAGGCATCGCATTCCCTCTCGCATTTCAGAAAAACCATTCTTTGAAAAAGAATGTTGTGGGGTTTTCTAACATTCCATGGATTTTATGGCTTGTATTCCGTCTGCACACCGCCTTTTTAAAGGAGCCTGCCAAAATTTTTATTCACACAACATTTTCCCTGTCTTTCCGTGGCGCTCGAAGGTTGGTTAGGTTCAGACAGGCAGAAAGAGGTCTTCCTGCAAATATTTACACACGGAACGACCCAGACTAAGAGCCAATGCTGCAGCTAGCCAAATATATTCCTACAAAACCCTTTCTCGTGCATCAAAACGGACTGCTCTGACTCAGTAAGAATGCCTTACAGGAACAAGGCATGTCCAAATCCTCGCCAGAGCATTCCGACGCCTTTGGTTCTACCGGGGCCAAGTTAAGTCAAACCGGCTGTATTTAGTAATCACCTCTGTTCCATGAAACAAATTAGATGCTTTGATTCTTTTTAAACAAATATGGATTTGAAAGTTAAGAATTTCATGTTTTTAGTGCCAATCATGGCTTGCCAGAACCAGAGCAATAGCGAGGGCTATTGGGACCCTGCGGGGTCAAGTACCTATCAGAACCTGTTTCTTTACGATCGAAACAAAAGGCACACTTTTAAAAGACCTCATCTAAGTTTTGCAGCTCAGCTCCCAGAGGCAAAGCTGCAACTAGCTTCTTGACTTTTTCCACGAATAAGCAAGAGAAATTAGAAAAAGAAGAAAAGCATCACAGCACCCCACCTCGAAAGCGGCAGCAACCTTCACGTTAGCGAAACAGCTTCCAGCCCCAGTCCAATGCTGTCATTTCAAGGGGAACACAGAAGTGGTCTTTAGGGTCTCTAAACCACGTGGCTCCATCAAACGCTACCCGTTGCAGAATAACGCCATTGTATTCTATTGGTGGAGTCTCTGCACGACTGCCCTGATAATGAAGTCCATAAAGGATGCAGTCTGCCTTCTGCAGAGAGACCGGAGCAGCCACTGCCTGGCAGGGAAGGAAATCAATGACTCCAACGCAAGCACCCTGTTGGCTACAGTGTGGAGTTATCAATTTTCTTCGCAGCTAGACAGCAGCTGCTTCAGTCACTCTGTAAAAAAATAAAAAGGAAAAAACCACAAAAACCCCACCCAACCTAAAAAGAAACAAACAAACAAAAAAGAAAACCAAAACAAAACACAAAAGTAAAAGAGAAGAAAAGAAGAGAAGAAAAAAAATCCTCCCTCAAATCAACAAAATAATAAAAAAAAGAAAATAATAAAAAAGAAATAAAAACCCCTCCTCTGTACAGCAGCTGTCCGCGACATCACAGAGCAGGCCGGAAACATTTATATGGAGGACACTCATGTTCATGTCAAGCTGAAGGTCCAGATTCTTTCGATAAGATTTCAATTTTCAGCCAGTACAATCTCCAGATCTTCACCTCTGAACACCAGGGCAGATGCTCAACTTCATAGATGGACCTAACTCTGAGAGCAGATCACCTCAGCTGCTGAACATAGCTGAGCAAGCACTACAGATACGGATGCTCTCCCACTAGGTCAGTGCCTGGCCCGTTGTCTTCAATGACATATATTCAATTAAACATTGGTAAAATGAGACCTCTACTCACAGCCTGATTTTTGAATTAAAAAAAAAAAAAAGGAAATTAAATCCATAACCAGACAATGAGCAAACAGAAAGTCATAACTACAGCTTCAGCTCCCCTAAACCACGCTGCCTGTGCTTCTATCGAGAACGCTCGTTTTTCGCATTGAGCCAGACCCTGACGTGGTTGACACCACCACTGAAACGACCGGTACTGCGTCGCGTTTGTAGCCGTAGTTGCTCCAGGGCCTCCTTCCATAGGCATTCAGACCGTTCATCTTAAAGAAGGCCCGAGAGACACAGGCAGATCAAGATTTTGTCTAAACAAATTAATTGCTCCAAGTAGTTAAATCAGGTCAGCACTTTCAGAACAGGCATGTTTTTTAGCGTATGAAAATGCTCTTTGATGTGTTTTCCTTTTAATAAAGCACCATAAAACTGTATCGAATTAAAGCAACACTACGCTGGGAAAAATTACGCAATAATCACAAACTCACCCCTTAGAACCCCACAGGCAAGACCTACCTGGTTTTCCCGTAGTTACTCTGGAAGGTAATTTGCAGAGCAACAAATGTAATTCTTGAATCCCGATCACAAACTAGGTTTTAAACTTATGGTACGTGATGGTCACCAGCCAGGTGCGTGCATTTAGCCTACGGGAAGTGAGTTCTAGATGGTGTCTTTCTTGGGCAGGAACGTAACACAGCGCTTACTATAGATCAGGGTGATGGCATGGACAAGACAGGTGACCTGTAGTAAATACACACCTTGGTCACCCCGTGGGCAGCGGCTTGTCTGCCTGCCCACGTCCTCAACTCGCTGTCCTGGTAAGTTCACAGCCTTAACACGCTCACAGTGCTTTTGTATTAAATTGTTTGTGCTTTTCAATTTGTTAGACTTTTGAATTCATAAAACTGCTTTCCCCTTCAATGGTACACAATGGGTAATGAGAACAATCATTTTGGATCTCTAAAATATTCCGTGGCCCTCAATAAACTTGATATGGCGCATGCAAGTCCCTGATTTGCAGGGGGAAAGCAGCAGATATTTCAAATGTAACCGCTGCAAGTGTCAATTCTGCATCCATGCATCACTGAAAGACTAAGTGAAGAAGAAAAAAACCTACTACATATATTTATTTCAAACAGAACACTAGGCACTCACATAGACAGTACCAGCTTAATGTAATACTTAATTTAAAGCTTGGGTTGCTATACTAGCATCACCAAAGTTATTTCATACCACAGAACAGGATTGCATGGCTTTTATTTTAATACTCTGCCATTAATCAATTCTCTACGTCAGTTCTGAACAGGGCCAAGTGGGAACCTGAACACAAACACGAAGACAGCCCTTGCAAATTCTTGTCCTCTCTCATCTTCTCTCACCTTTCCAGGACTCCTACCAAATTAAACTTGCCATTTTTACTTGCACCCAGGCAGAGATTTACGTGGGCTTGCTGCCTTCTGAGCCTCTCTGCCTGCTTGCCTGTCTCTTGGGTGGCAGGATGCTTACTCCAGGAGCTAACAGGGTTAAGCATTTGTCCACAAGAAGTTTTGACTTTCAAATGGAAGCCTTCAGGATCAAGACAAATCCATCACCCTAATGCTCAGAACTAAGCTGTTGAAACCAAAGGAAATGAATCCATACAGTGGATCGTTAGCCATGCGTAAAGCATTGCTCCCAGAATTACTAGATGCTGTGTCATGCCTTGGGACTACTTTCAACCCGTTCCCAGCCAGCTGGAAAAGGACAGAGGGAAATTTCTGTTCTATTTTTCCCCTGCTCTTTCTCCCTCCTCTCCTCCTTTTAAAATCCACACTGCCGAGAACTTCTCCACAGAGTAATTCATAATCTGTTAAAATAAGCGCTGCTGCCAAGCATAAACCCAAAGATGAATTAGCAAACCAGTAGAGTAACACTAATACTGAGGAGCTGCCAGCTCCTTCCATGCACGGGACCACCTTGAACTAAATGCCTGCCTACCTCCTCGAGATCAGCGCTCCAAAGCGCCACAACATCTGCATAACAAAACAACAACAACAAAGTCCGATTTTACTGCTCAAACGTTGCTGAACTTTAGCGCCTCTTCTGGCATCAGACTGACTGTGAAAGCACGGAGCGCGGCTTGCTCTTGACCCTACAGATATAATAAAATCTGTGTAGAAACATACATCCCCTAATTAACAATTAGCATATGCTTCCTTTTACCTAAAGGTTCCAAAGTACTTTCTGAGCCTTCGGATACATCCCAGGGACCTATTAAACAAACAGCTCCTTTATGATTGCTAAACACTGCCATAATCCGGCTACACGAGGGAAAACCAAACCCATGAAATACTCACTTGCGTAAAGCACCAGGCCTCCCGACTCGCTCAACTTCAACCCCCGGCTGCAGTCCCACTGCGTTCAAGGAAACGCTCAGACATCTCAGTACTTCTTCAGTGGCTCACCTTCTCCCCTCCAACAAAGTCAAGGGCTGCGTAGCTTTAAACTTAGTTTGTCCGCACAAAGCGATGAGTAACAGCACGTCCCTTCCCGCGTGACGCTTGCAAGCCTTCTGGGGCAGTGCTCTCCACCATCCAACCTAGCTTTGCAGTTATGAACATTTTCAAGCGTTCTTAAATAAGCAGATCTGCTTGGGTCTCTACTTCTGTAGAGAAGATAGAAAATATTCAAACATCTTCATTGCAATGGTCTTCAAGATTGCATACACCAGAGAGCAAAACATTCTATGTTCATAGAATCACAGAATGGTAGGGGTTGGAAGGGACCTCTAGAGATCATATAGTCCAACCCCCCTGCTAAAGCAGGTTAGCCTAGATGTTAGACTGCCCGTGAATAAAACCCGGCAAAGCGGGGGAAAGGGAGAAAGATGTTGGCAACACAGGCTTTTGGCTGCGCTTACAGCAAGGACACCCCAAAAGTCTGCTTCCTGAAACATTGCTTTTTGTCTACAGAGTTGCATATCTCAAAAAACCCTAATGCTTTTAGCTCCAGCGGTGCTGCATGGCTGTGATGCAGCTGTAGTTCAAGTTTTTCAGTCCTACACAGACCAGGGACTGACAAGTGGTCTGAAGAACCCCTTCCTGTGATGTGCACATGAACTGAGGGATTGCTTTCAACTGAAAGTGTGCACCTAAACTGATTTCAGATGGTTATACCTACCCCATCTCTGCACACAAAAGATATTTTAAATTGCTATATCAATTTCAAAAGCCACCATTAGAGAGCAGAACAAGAAAATAGCCTATGTTACCTGGACTAAAGTTCGTAATAATGATGTTAATTCTACTCAGGTTTCTTGCTTTTTGAAAACCGAAAAGTCTCCCAAGACCTCACTTCAAAATTGTTTACAGCTGAGAGGTATTCACCATCGTTATGACTTCAGTAATTATTGCTATTGAATGAATCTATCGATCTGTGACTTCTAGTGATGCCAAGTTTCCTTTTTGCCATGTCAGAGCCAATGGAAATACAGTTTTTATGTATGTGCATACATACAGTGTGTGTGTGTGTATGAACAGACTCAGGAGCAAGTACTGAGAACGAGTAATTTTGTTTTTAAAATCATGTAAGGGAAGCCAAGCCAGTGCTCTGGGAGAGAGAACTGCGGCATACAAAGCACTTCGCTTGGTACGAGATTTGTTTGCGGTGAAATTCAAGCCATTATTAACATCGGCCTTTTAGCTACCTGATAAGCCAAGAAAGACGACAACGATACCTGAACTCTAATACAGCTTGGTAGATCTCAAGACACTTTAAAAGCTGTTCCCGAAGGGAGGAGAGAACCCTTTCTCAGAGTCACGGACTGCTAGCACAGGAACGAACCCAGCTCCATCGCCTTCCGCTCCAGGCCCCGTGGCCTAGCCTGCACCAGTGCCCTCCTCCTCACAATTGCCATTTTCTCCCCCCCCCCACGACTTCAGCAGACCGAGCTGCTCGTCTGACCTGGGGAGGGAAGGCTTACAGCAGGCTTGCAGGCACTGTGCGCTGGACACACACGTAGGGATAGCAAGATGCTATGCTCACTTAAAACCAGGCTGTCTCCCACCTTTGCAGCTATAAAGTACCGCTATAAAGACTGTTCTGATCTAAGCTGTATGTTTCCTCGCTTATTCTGCTCTTACTTAATTCTTTTACTCCTCTACAGAACACTTTACTGCCAAAGACACGTCAATGCTAGATCACCCTGGCCATCTGTAAACTAAAGCAATTTTACAGGTAGCCAAACAGACGCTTTCTATCCCAGATCATACCATTCCACTTGTTTCTCCAAACAAATCCAGCAAACATTAAAAGTACAGTTGTATATTCTAGGGAAATAGTTCTTGGCACACGAAAATGTGAGCTGCCTGAAGGTTTTCCAATTTGTTCACTGCTATAGCAAAAGCGTTCCCTTGAACTGGAACTGAAATGGTGCGAGATCCTGCTTTCCCGGAATTTGAAATGAAGGGAAGAACTCATCAACACGTCTGCTTAGGAAACAGCACATCTTTGATCTCCACTGGTACCTTACGCAGATTTAAATCCTAAAGTAGGCAAACATTTATTTACGAGCGTATTATCTTAGGTACTGAGATGCCAGCAAGAGGCATAATGCCACTAAACTGAAAGTGAACCGATTTTCAGAGATGCTGGGAATGGACACCTTTAAAAATAAATAAATAAATAAATAAATAAATAGAACAAGCTGCTGGAAGGGCAACGGATGCAAATTCAAGATCTCCTGATTTTATTCCAAGCCTTTGCCACTGACTTAATGAACAATCACAGACAAGCCTCTTCATGTTGTTTCTCAATACATTAATTAGGAATAACAACAGTCACCTCGCGTACAGTTCCACAGCTGAAGGGTGCTATGTGGCAAAGATTTCATTTTTATTTAGTTTAAAGGAACCCCAACACCTGGAGACACAAACAATTCGCCAGAATTCTCCACATCACAACAAACAGCAACTCCCAAAGAATGCCAAAAGCAATAACAATAAGCTTTCTGCGCATTGAGTGGCACTGTGCAGATAAAAACTAATTTGCCATGAAGAGCTATGTATTTAGAGCTAGGCTTCGCTAAATGAGAAGGAAAAAGCCTCACAAGGTTTTGTAGTAGAATTTTTTCCATGCCTAGGCATCCAAGTTGAAAGAATATGTTCTGCAGAAAAATACAGACTTGCAAGGTGCCAACATTCAGCACTCCTGCCGAAGGCAATCTGCATGCTGTGCCGCTACGAGGTGCACAAGGGGGAGTCTCAGAAGCCCAGCCCATCAGAAGACTCTTGTACCGGCCTACAGAACACTACACTTGATCCTTGCCCACAAACGCTCAAGTTTCCATCTTACAAACCGACGAGCGTGTCACCGCATTCACGCTCACGTAGACGAGACTCACTGTGACGGCACTGCTCGCTGGCGTGTTTACACAGGCCCTCATTTCGTACGCCCAGTGCGAAGGCTGGAACAAGGAAGGGGTTCCGCTCTGGTTCTATACACCAGGTGCCAGGTGCAGAAAGACGGCTTCACTTTTTACAGTGAAAATACAACAGATCCAAAACTGGCCTTGCATTTTGCATGCAATCGTATGTTTTAAAGACAAAGCAAAAATGATTTGATTATTGTCACAGTTCTGTTTTATTTTGCGTATTCCGTTGTTGAATTCTGTGTCTGTTGTAAATTGCTACAAGGAATGCAACAGCTACGGTTTAATTGGCTCAACATAAAGAAAACTGCAGAGGCTGCATTTGAAATCACATCCTTCATCGAGCAACACTGTTGATTTTTTAGCAATCAAAACTTTCATGAGGTTTACACTGTGTCAAAACTACGTTCTGAAAGCTTGAGCTTTGCTGCAACTGAAGATCATACCGTTACTCACACCCATTCCAAACAAAGCAGTCAGGATGATGCAACATTTCAGCTAAGGACACTCTCCTCAGAGGTACCAAACTACGCTCTAAGCTTCGAAACTTTTCCAAGACAAAAAACTGCCAAAGAACTCTGTCCTCTGCCCAGAGAAATAAGCTTAAATATTCTGCGCGTTCATTAGCAATTTGCTGAATTTTGAGATGACCACTCACCTTTGAGGGCTGAGGAAAAGCTGGAGCAGAAAGTTCAAAGCCTTTGTGTCAAATCTCACCGGTGCCTGGCAGAGCCCGCAACAGAAACAGAGGTGCCTCCCCTCCAAACGCTCGCCCAGATCCTGCCGCGCATTAGGCGGTGTTACGTTTGCTAAAAACCAAGAGGAACTGCCCCTGCTCCATTTGTCCGTTCAGCCCTACTGACACACAGGTGGCTGCTGCTTTGAGAAACGATCCTATTAAGAGCTACCAGATCACAGGTGCCTTTAATGTCAGACAGGCCTGGCTCTCACTAAAACACACGCAGTATTGCAGGGGTGTAAAATTATATGGAAACATAGAAAATGAACGTGTTACCAAAACGTCTCACAGACATCACGTAAAAAGCCACAGTTTAATCTTTAAAGTCATCATCTTCGATCATTTTAAGAACTCTTTAACATACCTCTCTCAAAACAATATAATTCTATGTAATTATAGCTGCGAACTGGAATTTTTGGCAGAGAGCGCTACCAACCACTGGAATTCACTGCCACGGTGACTGTCACGGTTATATAGTCTCTAGACGTCTGAAGAAATGAAGAAGAGTTACGAGACAGAACGGAAACGAAGTGGCTTTTCTGATCCTAGATTTGATCACTGAAATGATCTGGGCTTTGCAGGCGATACGGAACGGCGGTGCATCTTTTCTTGCACAACGTATATTCTGCACTGAACCCAAGGGCCCGGCTAGCGCCACCCCACCCCACCCCACCCCACCCGTTGTGGTAAAAGGCGTTTCAGAGGACTCACTTGTTAGTTTGAGCCCGACGTGCTTGGTCTGCCACGCCACACTCACTTACAGGTGTTCGGTCTTTACATTATACCACTAGAACAATCCCGCAGAAATTACTTTGTTCAGCGGGAATTCATCAAATTACACCAAGGCCCAGCTACCCCCTGTTTGTGACGCAAACACTGCCACTAACCTGAAAAATAAAAGGTGTCAAAGAAGCAAAACTACTCAGGGAAAGAGCCTTTTCATTGCTCACGTGTAACTGGATCTGGTGAAAGAATCAAACAACAGGATCTGACCCTCTGTTGCAAGGAAATGGAAAATCTGAAATCCAAAAAAAACCCGCAACCCCGATATCCACTCCCCTGACCCTGGAGTTCATTTAACAGGTATAATAATGCGCGCCTTGCAGCAACAAAACTAATTGGAAGCAAGTATTTGTAAAATGCATGGAGGCCGGTTAATGATTTTCCATCGGCTTGACATAAGAAGTGGCATCCGCCGCGGACCGCCCTGGTGGTAACAGGCCTGGTTAGTACCTGCTGTCCTGACGCTCCAGCGACACATCTTATCAGCATGCAGAGCCTGCCGCTCTCATTGGTTTTCGGTTCGTTGCTGTTGTCGCTTTCTTTAAGTGAGAGAAAGCAGAAATCTTTCTTCAGCCATATTTCTTAGCCTTAAATCTTTCAGCGAGTTAGAATGAGCTGCTCTCTTGATTAAACACAGGACTCTCTTTCACTCCATCATTTTCGGTATTATCACCAAGAAGAAACACATAAAAGCCTCAGTGTAAATGAGCAAAGCTAATGAAAAAGAGCCATGCGAGGCTTGTAAACCACCTCACTGTTTCAGATCTCACTATAACCTATAGCTCTTGCACGCCACCTTGGAGAAAAAGTGCTGCAATGTAAATGGATCGGTAAATTATCTGTGTCTAATGCAGGTAATTGGGAATGGTCAGGACGAAGAAAGCATCTTAGCTGGAATGATCTGCAGGAAAAACAGAAAAGGTATTGAGAGGAGGAATTTGTGCCTGAATTTTAAATGTTCAAGGCTCAACCCTCACTGCGGCCTGGCCTGACGCAAAGCGTACGGACAGCAGCCGACAGAGGTGGTCTGGTCTCAGCGCGCTTTGGCTCAGGCTCCGACACCAAAACACCGCGTACCCAGCGCGGATTAGAGAGCTACGCTTTCTCAGAACTGAATATTCATTAAGTGAAAACAGCAAACAGACACAAAAAGAAGAATATAATGAAACAGTACATGACTCAACAATAAATCATCATTGATTTTGCTAAGCCCTCTTGAACCTGTTTGCATGACGGCGAGCAAGCCTACCAGGCAGGCACGCACAGACTGCAACACCGTATGCGAACCACCCCGAAAGCCTGGGCGGATCAACTGCCGTTACCCGGCTACGTGAATTATTCTCCTCTTTCAGATTATGCACAGCAGATTTATTAATTGTATCGAAAAAAAGCCTACTATGTCCTTCCATATTTCCTTTTATTAATTTTTAATTCATTCTCTCTTAATTATTAGGACCTACCCTGCAACGTCTTGGCGGAATGCTAATAATTGCAGTCCAGGTGTTTGTTCTAAATTAAATCTGACCTCAGCTCTTGGCGGGAGTGGGGGTGTGCTGGGGGGTTTTAGGTTTTTTTTCTCTTTTGAATAAGGAAAATTGAAGAGACACATTTGTTCATAACATCAACAAATAGCTTGTTCTTAACAAGACAAGTATTATACCAAGTTAATTTGAAGGTGGTACACATAATGCAGCGTATCAATTTTGTATGACATATGGGCTAGTGCCTGCATAATAACAACTTAAAAACAGCACTGTGTTGCCAGTGACAATTACGATACTGTAAACCATTTCAGTGGGGCAGACATTAATTGAATTCATTGCAGCAGGCAGGTTGGCACACACCGAGAAAAATCGCTGCAAAATGACAAACGCTTTACATTTTACAACATAAATACTTCCTTCAGGACTACAAACCCTTGTCATGACAGAAGCACCTTCTGGCCTTACTCCAATTTATTAAGTCAGCCCCACTGCAACAAAATAAAATACCTGCAAACATACATTACAATCATCATCAACTCCGTTTTACTCCGTCCCTCGCAAGGATGCGGCAGCAGGGAAAGCATCCAGGAGCTTTCATCTGAAAATCGCAAAGCGTACTATGAAAGATATACCTAGAAGCGCTTCTCTTCCATTACAGCCAGGAAAGTTGCCTGCAAACAAGCCCTGAAAATTCATGACTCAAGAAACATTTCACGTGATATTGTGAGCAGCGTGCTCTACTGGGGATCTCAAAAGAGTTGGATTCATTTTAGTCTGACAGATATATGCTTTAATCCCATCAAACGGTTGTGTCAATTCTCTCAGTGATGCTAATGTAATAATGGAGAATCCCATTTATTTTAGCGAAGCCAAAGCCTGCATTGCAGAATAGATACCTGGGTCTGTAACGCTGCTCGTTCCTCAAGGTTGGATCCTGCACGACTGCCCAGCCACTGCACTGCTGAGACTGAAAAGCCCGAGGACACGTACTTCATTTACATGGGGAGTTTCAGAGGGGTGTACGTACGGAATATGAACATCACACGACTGTCTCCTCCTGCACTAATTTAAGCTAATTAGCATGCACGAGAGAAGAATACGTGCAGTTCTGAAGGCCAATACGCTGGTATCACCAAGGGGTTCTCAAGAACAAACACCCAATTTACATTTCTGGTCTTAGCAGTGGACCACCGAGCTTACTATCTTCTTGACGGTACCGGTGTCTTCGAGCTGCTTCAGAAGGGTAGGGAAGAAACCATCAAAATTAGTCTGTTTATTTAACAACTCTGCTCTTCACCTTCCTTTCTTGTTCCTATCTCCACGTGAAATTGTCTTACGCAGGAAGGGAACGTATCACACCCAATCTATTTTTCAAACATACTGTGGAGACATTTCACAATGTAAGGGCCCTGAAAGCAATGGGAAATCCAGAAAAAAATTCCAAGTCACAGGGTCTTAAGCCAAACCACTTTGGGTGGGTGTGTGTGCGCGTGGGGGGGATCAGAGTATCCAGTGTTAAAAATCAGTTTTAAATGCAGAGAAACTTTCTACGTGTTCTGTACAAGCTACTGTCTTTCTCGTCCTATCAACTATTTTAAGCCATTTTATCTGTGCTAGCGTCAGTTGTTGCTAACCATAGTAATCTCCTTTTACATAAAAATAAAAAGGCTTCATGAGATTATGTAGTCAACCAAGAATAGAACCGAATATAAATACCAAGGAATCTATCAGCTGTTAACATTCAAGACGAGATGTAATAATCTATGCGAAGCAACAACACTTAGATGTCTTTAGATGCATTCACCCACTTGTGTAAGAACTACACCATCTCCAACTGCTCCATCTAGGCAGGCTTGGGGACGGGATCTCAAGAGAGGCCGGTGCAGCAACAACAGCTCTCTAAAGGATCCGGTCGGGAGTACCGCCATCAGGACCGGCCTTATCCACGCAGACCGCAATCTCTCTGCTTTGGCCCTGTAGCAAAACTGAGACCTGGTCTTTCTGTTTGGTTCTTAGGGGAGGAAAAGCCAAGTTATTCGAGGTTCAGATTTTACCAGTTTCCATGCTTTTTAAAGACAGGATTTGCCCTTTTTTCCTTTTTTTTGTTGGGGGGGGGGGTGGTGTTGGGGAGTGTTTGCTTTTTAATTCTCTTCCCTCCATCATCATAATTTCACTTTTTCAGGGAATGAACAGCCTGAAGCAGAAACTAAAGATGACTGTAATCCTGACCCTAATCACACAGAACCCTGATTGCACGGAAAAGCTTTGCAGAAATTAGCTAGATCTTCCAGTTCTAATGAACCAGGTTAAACAGAGAGTGTTTACATGCAGGAGAACCAAGCATATTCCAATTACTGCCACTGCCTTAATGTGAGGTGCCCAGGGCTGCCAATTCTCTTTTTGTTCTAACTCCCAGAGGTTTAATTTACATCTTTGTGATGCTGTTTCTCCTAGCTGATCCCAGACATGATTAGTAGCTTGCAAAGAAGATTCAAGTGAAAGTCAGAAATTTTAGGTGATTTGGCTCTACAACACCTGGGAGTTCACGGATTTCACCTCAGCATTCTGGGGCATTCTGGAGGACTGAAGAGGTGAATTTTCATGTTCCTCTGAAACTGCCCACGTTTCTGCTCTCCTATTACAATGCTCTGCAACTTTTTCTCTAAGAAAAGCTTACATCAAAAGCATGCCACAACCGACATACCCTTTCGCCACGCTCAGAAACTTCAAAAACCAAGCAGTGGGTAACTGTACGTGACAAATGGTTTGCGTTAAGGGAAAGGAACGATTAGCGCCAATACCGGATCACGTGACCCGGGCACGTGGATGCCTTCCTACGATGCATCATAATGAAACTTGCGATTAATTTGTTCACAATACCTTTCTTCTCTCTGAATTCAGTGTTTCAGAGTATGTGAACTTCTCTATAGATTCCATAATAATTCTTAGCACGCAGAGGTCACACCGCTGTTCTCAATGCACTGCTTGCTTCTGCTACAAGAGGTCTCAAATATTGGCCATTACAGAGCAAGATATAAAACAGAACAGGGGAAAAGCAATGCAGCAGATGAAGTAAAATACAGTTAAGTGCTTCTCTGAACAGAACGTGCATAAGCACTTTCTTGAATGATGGCCTTAGCTCAGAAGCCTTGTTAAATCAGATGAAACTGCCAGAAGGACTTACCTGGCTTTAACTCCTGAAAGGCGTTCGTTGTAAAACACATTTCAGGCACTTAGGAGCCTGTGTCTTGTCAGCTTGTGGCTCCTATGACCACTGAGTCACAGCTGCGAGCCGACTGAGCCTTGGCACCACTCTGTAGCAAGAGGTTCCTGCCCTCACCGGAAAGATACCCGAGCGTGGTGTTGCCTCCTCAGCCACCAACGCTCATGAAAAAAATATTCAGGTACAACACAGTGATCTCCAGCCGCATTAGTATGCCACCCAGCAAGCTGGCAGCTGATGAGCTGACGTTCGGGCACTCCTTCCACAGGGAAGATAAGAGGGCAGCCTGACTGCTGGGGATCGCTTCTGCTACTGCAGATTGCAAACCACAGCCTCTCAAATACAAGTCAGCCTTTAAACGCCCTCAGAGCTGCCTGGTGCAACACCAGCCAGATGAGCACCGTGCTGAGCCTCAGCTTTTGGGTGTAGGGCTCTTATCGGTGTGGTAATACTGGTCCCAGACCTACACCAGGTACCTTCCCTCGGTACTGCAGTATGCTGCACGGCTGAGCAATGCTGTTCACACACATCTCAGGATGCATCATCCTGTTGAGCTGCACTGAAGAATAACGATTGCTAGAAAAACACAGACAGTTCTATAAGCAGCTAATCTACATCAGAAATGTATTTTACACCTACCTTGTTTAGCACTAGACACGTAAGCGTTTACAAATTTTGCTGTAAGGCACAACTGAGAATATTATCTCCCCTGCCCAAATCCCTTTCTGTCCGTTAGATCAAATCGGAAATTCAAAATACTGCATATAAAAACCAGCATTGTAAATGTCAATGCTAACACCCAGTATCTAACACCTGTGTGGCATTATTCCGACACTCAAACACCGAGGAGAATAACGTTTACAATAGATTTCAAGTCACCATGATTAAGAAAGTTGTGACAGTACCCTCTTTGAACATGAAAAGCCAAAGTAAAACACACTCCATTTTTAATTCATTCCACTAGTTACAAACAATACAGATGCTTCAGAGCAGTGAATTACATTCTCCCTCACACTCTGAGCACAGCAATACGAATGAACAATGAGATGTGACTATGATGGAAAGCCAGCCTTTATATCTAAATTTCAGCCGAGGAGCCTTTCTGCATACCCTCCCTCACTTACACCGTTGCAAACTGCAAGTACTACAATGCTATCTGTAAAGTAATTAATCTTCTTACTTCACTCAGTCTCTCATCTACCAAACTATTATGAAAAATTCTAGTGCATCCCGTTTCTGGACTAAGAAAGATACTACTCCTAAATTATCTGCACATTGAGCATTAATGATCAGACGCCTTGTACCTCTGTAGGATAAGATGCCACCAAACGTAAAGCTTCTAATAATTTCCTTTGTAAATCTGTATGCCTGATAAAAGCACTCCTCCATTCCTGACGGACTGCATCTGTGCCATCACGCGCAATACAGATGACATATCTGTGCTTGCAGAAAAGTGAGGTTATACCCTTATGCTTTGCAGCCCTGTAGCCACACAAGAGAGGGTTAAAAACTGCCCACAGCAGCGAGGCTTCCCCCTTCCCATGTACAGCCCTGTCTGCCGCAGTAAATATCCTTTCGTAGTATAAATACTGTAAATACACTCAAGGCGCTACCGTTTTCCTGCTGCCAAAAAGCAGCAGGTGGATCCACCCCTCAACTGATCCAGCGTTTGAACTGGGGAAGTTAAGGCCCCGCAGAGCTGCAGTTCCATGCTGCAGACCGAGGCAAGCGACACGGAGAGGAAGGCTTGGCTTGGAAGTGCTCCGAGAGAGCGCTCCCATCTTACCAAAAGTAGCAGGAGATGTGAAAAATCCCTCGACTCCAGAGCTGACCTGTGGCACAGTATTAGCAGTAAGCACGCGTTACTCATCTTACCCACCGGCAAGAAGATACTCGATCCTTGGGAGCCATTATCTACCTCGCGGAGCAGCAATGCTCTTTGGCTGACTTGGTACCTCCTCTTCCTTCCTTCTTGGTTTTGATCTACAGCTAGGGATCAAGCCTTGCAAAAGAGAAACTCGGCTATTGCAGTTTCCAATTACTCTCCCCTCCCCTCTTCGTATCATCCTGGCTAATTACTGTGAGTGGACAAAACAAATGCTGTTTGCCAGATGAAACAACATGGCAACCAGCAACAGCGTGCCAAACAGACAGATCTCATTTAAAATGCCCAACAACAACCAAACAAAAAAACCCCAACCAAAAACCACCACTGCTGAGATGACTGCCTGTTTTGCCATGTCTGGAGTTGGTTCATGGTCCTTCCGGGATTTTACCACGAAACTGAAATAAATATACCTGAAATCTGCATATGTCTATATTACACATTTAAATCAGTGGAGCTTCCAAGTCTTTTATTAAGAAAGCACGGATAATGACGGAAAGAAAATGCTAATTTTCTTTGATGGCTCCCTCCATTCAACTTCACTGATCAGACAGACAAATTAAGAAAGATAGCGTGCTTGCCCAGAAGCCATTTGTTAGACATCTTTAAAAATCGATGCTTGACACAACTGAGTATCTTTTTGCAATAGAATTTTATTTGTCATGTTGGGCTAGAAGCGTCAGTTAATAATTCACTCCACAGTTCCATAAACCTCCATTGCTATCTTTCACACAACCTTGCAGTTTCACAGGCTGTTGTTAAGAGTAGCTTAAAATAGTCTGTTGTCAGTCCTAACCCTCACTGTCGTAACTCAAACAGATGCACTATCTGTGATCATTATGACAAAATAAACAACCCAGTAACTCTGAAAGGGACATAGACATGCTGAATACATACACATGTAAGGGCTACCCACTCAAGAGCTCACACCGTAAGCAATGGAAAGGTCAAATCAGCAACACAGAACTGCTGTCCCAGCCTTCTTATGAACAGGGCACGGGACAGAGACACTTGGTTCTAATCCTGATTTGGATTTTCTGTTCTCCCAAGTCCTTGGATGCTTGCACGTCTGCATCTGGTTTGAATGACAAGAGTTCAGAATAGTTAGGCTGCAGGTCAGCGTAGCTGGACTTGGAATGATTTGAGTGTACAGGTAAATATTCAAAGTGGCGACGCTTAGCGATCTACGATGTTCCCCACAGAAATCTCAACAACACAGAATAAAAATTATGAAGTAAGCAAATTAGTTTGGAAATTGCACGTCCTTTGAGTCAAACACACTGTTCTTAATTCTGCAGCGTCAAGAGCCTTCCCATCATCAATCGCAATTTTAATTCAGCTCCCCGATTTTCAAGCTCATGAAAGTGTGCGCCAGCTCTAAGCGGCAGTCGGAACTTCATTACACTATACAGGCTACAGCTTGTATGCTCAATCCAACAAAGAACATTTTTTGTCCGGTAACAGAGAAACACACGCATAGAGACAGAACTCCTCCTCTCAGCCGCGACACGTAGCTGCAGGGCTATACGCGTGGCCCCAGGCCCCGACACACAAGCTAAATCCAGTTACTTCCCTCCTGCTGTACGTTACTCCCTTCCGATGTGAGGTTAGACTGCGGCACGTAAGCACTTCACCTGCGAGCATCTCACAGAAATACTCTTTGACTCCTCAATGGACAGCTTAGGCTCTTGCCCAACAACAGCTCCCAGAAGACCTGTTCCGACTACAGTTCTTTATTGCCTTAAGCCCTTACAATAAGGTCAGCCCAAGGGTCAACAGACCCCAACAAGAGCGAGGTCACACTGCTGACCCCAGAAGTGAAGGAAACGCCAGAACAAAGGGATCTGCTGTGAAAAGTTTCTGGATGGAATTTCACTTCTCTGAGCCTGTTGTTGTTGTACGCGTTCAGTTCAGTTTGTTTCTGCAGCAGCAACAGAACCTGCGATTGCTACTTGTTTTGACAGCACGGCAAACTCTCCATAGACTCCCATTATCTCTCTTCCACTTAGCACGTCTTGATAATGTAATGTTGTCTCCACAGGCTTGTGCATTCAATGGGCAAGCAACTGCAGAAACAATTCCAGATGCTACTCCAGGAAACGGGGAATTATTGGTATAGGAAATCAGAACAGAAATACCTGTGGGGCAGTGCATGGCAGTCGTTTATAAATGCAGAGGGTAGGATGCTGCTAATGCAAGTTACCTTTTAACACAACAGGAGTTCCTCAAATATCTGATTTGATGAATTCTATTCTATACGAGCATGTGAACACACCTGTAGATTTGACTGCGTAACGCCAGCGCGGAGGCTATTTCGGTGCCACGCTGTTTATGGTCTAAAGAAACAAAACCTGGCAGAGTGAAGAAACACTGAGACAACAGCCAAGCTAACCCAAATTCATTATCTCACTATTGTACTCTTCCTTTAAAACGCAGGATACGCAGACAGATGGGAGTGAGGAGCAAAATCCATATGCTTTCTCGAAAAAGTCTCACAGAAAACTCTCTGAACTGTACTTGTGGAATTAATCAGACGAGCGGCAAACATCACAGATCTGTTATGTGCATAAGCAGCGTTGCTATAGCTAACACCAAACTGTTCCATTATAAACTCTGATGTTACGAGTTTAATATTCCTAGTTGTGAAAAAAAACACTTTGGGCTGAGTGCACTGGGAATTGAACTGAAAAAGTACCTATCCAGATTCAAACTTCGTGGCAGTAACACAGAATATATTTACTACTCAGCTAAAAATCAATAGGGCAAGAAACAGGGGAAAACGCATTCCTGATCTATGTAAAAATTAAACTAAACACTTACTCATTCCCATTAGTTTAGAAGAATATCATTAAAAACTCTAAACACTATAAAAAATCTGCAGGCAGCACAAACAAGCCTGGGCAGAGAATTAATTATAATTGTCAGCCACACTTCAAAAAAAGATGTATCTCTGGTTTTAAAGCTTTGCAAATTTGTAAACAACAAGATATTCTCAAAGAAGAGAATGTTAATAGCATAATTCTGAGAACTACTAGCAAACAGATGTTACTACGATTAAGACACAAGTTAAGAAAGAACAGGTTGGGAACTTTTTCCCCCACTGTAATTGAGATGTTGTTACTCAAGGGCATCTAAAAAAATATTTCTCTAGTTCCAGTGCAAGCTCCTAGGGATAAGTTAATGGTGGGTGAACCACAGAAGGTGTCTGGTCCCACACTCAGCAATATAAATGCCTACACGTTCTGCACTACTGAAGCCCCAGGACACGTATGGCTCCCCATTTTTTTGTTTTTAAAGGGTGAAGGAAATCAACTCCAGTAGCTTACTTTTACATACATCTTTATGTGTTGAAAACTATCTGCCTGGGTCTGGAATAACAGTATCACAGCAGTATCACAGCAGTTGCTTGTTACTGCTGACTCATTTTCTCTTCCATTGCCTAAAGCAGGTTGCGGCCAGAGGTGTTTCTGAAATCAAAGTAGCACAGAATTTCTGCGGTTACGAAATTATCAGAAAATTAGCCCTAGGAAAAGACGGAGGAAAACAGCACCAACCTGTCAACAGACTATATTTAATCTTCATATATTGTAATAAAATCTTTATTACAGAAAACACCTTTTATCTTAGCAGTCAACAATTCTTTCTACTGATCCCTGCAGTGATTCATGAACGAGCTCTACCACAGGAGAACAGTCGCTGTCATTTTATGGTGCTGCCTATTGGAACGTGAGCGCAACTCTGATCTTCCACCACGAACACAGCACTGCTTATGGAACTTGTATGACAAATACAACACTGTGTAAGGAATACACAGAAAAGCTTTGTGCTTAACTCCTTCTCTTTATAAAAAAGCTTTTAATGTATTACCAGTTTTAAACAAATCTGCTGAGGGGATATTGTCTCTGAATAACAACAGTAATGGATTCGGATTACGCCATCATCAGCAATCTCTGTTGTTGTGGTTAAGCACAGGCTAAAGGCTTAGTGCTTGAAAACACGGCTGGCCTCACTGATTTGTGAGGGCTGGACACAATTAAGCACGCTCCCACTTACTGTGAAATTCATGACTTGAAACACACGTAATATACTCCTCAGTACCTCTTTGCCTTATTTGTGTACACGCCCTACGTGTATGTACGTTACAATGAATATCTAAACTGAAAGGCTAGCAAGCAAGCGTGTAGCTGCTCATACCACACATTTGAGCACTTGGACACGAGAGGACTGCCCATTTTCCTAGTTGTTACCTAACTGCTAAGAACAGAATTGAAGGAATATCACAGTAGCATCCCTAGGATCTGCTAGGCTAAAAAGATTCCCCATGGGACACACTACGTGGTTACGCAGGAGGTGCCTCAAGTGCCAGTGAAGAGCCTGACATGATACAGCAGCACAATCAGGGAGGAAAAATAAAGCTCAAAGCTAAAAGCCCCAAGCGGAGTTAGAGCCCTCTTCCCACGGTGCCATATGGACACAAGTTTGAGGCTTCAGCAGCAAAGAGGGATTTCAAAATCTGAGAGAGAACAGGCATTTGCCTGTACGGTATACAGCTAAGCGATTAGTGAAGAACAGGTGTGGCATGCCAGTTAAATTGATTTGCTGGCTACATTTAATTAATGTCATTATTCCTGGCTGCCTAGTAGATCAGATCTGTAATTAAGCAAATGCTCTCCCCCAACCGAAAAAAAGTTGTTGTAACTAAAGGTTGGAAAGAAAGATAACTAGCGCTGACAACAACGTTGTCGGGTGGATCTAAGTCTGTACAACAGCTCTGAGCAGACATTAATCCTGGTATCCCAGGCCATAACTGGGCCATTCTTCCCCAAAAGAGTATCTATCTATAAAGGGCTGCAATTTAAGATTGCTAGTGTAAGCCTGGATGCCTTGTAACACGTAAGGGTTAAAATTTCCCTCCCTTTACCCGGGGAAGGGTGTGTATCCATGTTTTCATTCAAGCACCATCAGATTTAGCCTGAAAAATAGAGCTTAGCAGACTCTACTGCACCACATATTTGTATTTATATTACAATATTTTGAAAAGTAACAAGGTCAAAACTAGCAGAAACCATTTTAATCTTCATGCCTTTTATGCCGGAGTAGTTTGATCACCTTAAGGGGATTCAAAATAAAGGTCTGAAAGCCATATGGGACAACACAACCATTAATCTAGCTTGCCTTCTGTGCCCTCCTCACTCCCTCCCCGTCTGCCCACTGGACGCACTCGATTTGTTGTGTTCAAGAAAGACTGGGAGCTGAGGTCAAACAACGAGCAGAAGGTAACCCTTTCGCTCCTTTAGCATTCCCATGGATTACCCCAAATGGTGAGATGAGACCAGTGCAGGCAGCTGGAAACCTCACCCCCCGCTTCCATCCACTGTGCGAGAGGAGGGAAGATGTGTACAAAATAGTCGTACACATCAGCATGCTTTTTTGGGGGGGAGGGTGTCTCAATTTGACCGCATTTAAACTTTAGCCTCCAGTCTTACCTCCTTTTGAAGAGCAAGAGATTAACTGACTGGATCCTCAGGTGCAAGAAGTCAGAATTGAAAAAGATCTCTGGGCTCCATCCGGGGTTAACAAATGATACATTTCAGTTAGACAGGAGACTAAACTGGATTATCTAAAGGTTCCTTCTGGCTTTAAAAAAATACATACAGAAATCTGTGAGAGACAGCTGATTATCTGGCTCAGTATCCTAAGCCTAAACACCGGGCTACTGAAGAAACAATTTCAAAACACCAGCTTAAGAAAGAAAATAAATGGAAATACAACAGTACCTGAAAGGTTTCTACTTGTTTCTTTTTACCGCTGCCAGACAAAGCCTGTCCTGAGGCAGCAAAATTTAGCCCCACAGGTTTAGGCAAGAGCAGAACCCGCTACGCATCCAGTCTGGTGCAGTCTCATTCCTGTCACTGGCATGATCAGGTTCTACTGAATTTTAGCAGAACTTTCTTAAAAAAAAAAAAAAAAATCCTTTATGCCTATCCATCTAGTATTTCAAGTTTTTAGGAAGCCAGAGTTTTATTAGTGTCCTCCGTTGTTTCTGTGCTACTGAAGTGTGTACAAAATGCTGGCCGTCCAAGAAGGGAGCACGCATTTCACACCCCCGCTGCTCAGGGCAGGCAGGCACACGGAGCACAGGAAAACCCCAGGAGGACGCGCAGGAAAACCCACTCGAGGCCCTGGCTCTCCACAGAAAACAGATGACAGTACACAGCGTCGCCTGCCCGGTAGGATAAGACACTGTGGCAACGCGTATCTGACACAGACGCAAACGCTTACCGGCAAGGATTTTGAGGGAGAAAGGAAGAAGAAAGTCCACTACACAAAGATACAGACTTCCATAAGTTAAATGATAAAGCACACGCAGGCTTACAGAATTTCCTTATTAGCGTTGAAAAACTACTGTGTATTAAAAAGACCACAGAATGAATTTTGTTTTTTTCAGTCCAGCAGAGAAACCAACCGACTCTGCCATTTGTTCATTTACAGCAAATATTAACATGGAACATGATTTTCTGCCTGACACAATCATTTTAATTTTTACCAAGACAAATGTTTTGAACAGCAAAGAATAATTAAATCATTTTCTATTCCAAAAGAAGCCTCACGGTCTCATCGTGCCTTTTCACCGTTTCGTAAATCATCTAATGATTTTCTGCTAGTTTAAATATTACCTCCCCATACCAAACTGATTAGCTAACGTGAAATATGCACGGCAGAGGGACTTTCAGGAGGCACCAAGTTCCTAAATCACGCAAAGATTTCCTGCTAGTGCGAATGGTACTCGCCCTATGAAACAGGTTAGGATAATGCACAATCAGCAGGGCCCAACTCTGCGAGGTTTCTTGCTCCTTTCAAAACAAATACTCTGCTACAAAAAGAGACATTTCACCTTGAGGCTCCACTGCCAAATTAACTCTTCAGCCACCAAAAAGAAAAATGGCACTCAGTTTGCTCAAGAGCCTCTGTCTCTTCCAACCAAACGCTACCAATCAGCTATAATACACATTTGATGAGAATACACAGAAATGCCTATCTGTAGACACAAACTGATAGTTAAAAATATAATTCAAATGATACACAAGGGTTATAAAACAGTGAAGAGCTGTCATTCTCACTTTTTAAAATGGTTCAGGTGAGCAGTGAGTAGCTATTTCCTTCATAAAGAACATGGTCTGTATTTCAATTCGAGTGCTGTGTGTGAGAGTAATCTCACCGAAGCAATTTACACATCAGGCCTCTCACTCTTTGTTTTGCTCAAAGACGGGGGAGTAATGGGCTCACCTCCAACACAAAAAAACCTGACAGAAAAGGATCTGATGCTCTGTGCATTGCATGAACCCGTAAAAGGTTGGATCCTCTGAGCGGGCAGGGATACGTACTACCACTGAAACCCAAACATGCCGAGTGACAAAGCCATCTCAAGCCACTCCAGCATTCGTCTGCAAGTTCTGACCGAGAGATTTTTTAGGAAATGTTGAGCACATTTGCATTTAAAACGAAGCCAAACCCATCACCTCCAGGGGAAACCTCCTCGTTTTTCCCCTATCTTTAAAAATATTGCCCTCACTAAGTAACTCCGATCGATCTCTCTTGGCTACGTTGCAGCCACGAAACACTAGCTGGATGAGCAGTTCTTCCCCGTTCTCAATAACATTAGAGAACTGGGCTACCAGAAGGAATTGCTCTTGCTCTGCTGGATCGTAGCGGGCAGTTAAGCTGGGCTGTTTCCCAGGCGTCTGCGCAGCAAACACAGCCCAGATCGGGAGGCCTGCTTGCTGCTACTGCAATTCTGCAACGGGCTGACACGGTTATCACGTCGGGGATGACTGTCAGGCTTGTGGACACACGCAACAGCGGTTTGCTGGGAACAACTCCGATTACAGCTAATGCATTAACGCTCGGAGATGCAACTGAACAGCCCAGTGCAGTGCATCACGCCTGCCACGACAACATGAACGCCACCCCATCAACACTACACTCATTTCTGGCGCTCTTGTGGTCCTATTTCTAGACTCTTGATTCCGCATCTTACTCTGTACCGTCTGGCCTGGTGCCCTCACAAAGGCATAGTTAAGCTCACCGTTATGACAGCACGTCAGAGACCGTCGGTGTGATCCAGTGAAAGACAAAGCTCTCAAATTCACACGGAGTAGCTAACCTGGCATCCTAATGAAGCACCTCTCTGTTTCGCAACTGTGAGAACCTGATGAACTAAATGAATTTGTCAAGGTCACAGAAGGAGTCGACAGCCATTTCAAACAGAACCCGGCTGACTGACACCTTAATGACAGATTGACCATTAATTTGCACTTCGACTCGCTCACAGCAGTGCGAAGGCGGACCGGGGCTTCAAAGTCAAATTCAATTTCACTTTGCACTGGTAGAAACAGGGACAAAGGTAGGGGACAACAGCTAATCCAGTCTCTAAAGAATAAACTACATGGAAGGTCAGCTGCTTCATAAGCAGAATATGTATGCCCTCTCCTTGAATCGCACATGCCGACGTAGCCATCCTAGTTCTGCTGGGCTGCAATCAGCCAAGTACGAGAGCGCTAATTCTCTTCCGCACCACCCGTCGGGTGTTCAGAAAACCACAGCATGGCAGGAGCAGAAAACCAGACCAGAGCGATGAGCACAGTTGTCACGCTGGCAGACCGGGAGTGGAGAAAGTAGATTTATCCTTTGAATTCCGAATTAAGTTAACTGCTATCAGAAACTGCAGAGCAGGACCACAGATTCCTTTAATATCAATTTAGAAATTTATTTTTCCTGCCATAATGAACCTGGAACTCAAGTTTGCTCAATGATAAAAACCTGAATTTTAAAAGCATGAGGCTAACATGAATTTTTAAACCACTGGGGGTTTTTGAGGGGGGAGGGGAGAGTATGACAAGTTAACAACAGTCGCAAATTACATTAAAGTCTTACTGAAAAGAAAGGAGGACTTGCGTGCATTTACATGCAGCAAAACCATAACCTTTTCTGCCCACACACCTCCAAAAGCATCATTACTCTATTCTGCTGCTAAAATGACAAAAAAATAACCCTCCGCCCCAAGAGATAATGCAATTTATTAGTATTTCAGTGCTGAATGCACTTGTCAAATATTTAATCATCCAATTCTTTACATTAAAAACTGTGCAAAGGGAGTCTGCCACTGGGGAATAGTAACAATCCACAGAAACGAGAATGTTTTTGGAGGATGCTTATCAAGAAGGAATGGAGATATCGGTAGGAAAGATGGTACTGCTGAGGAAAACATTAGAGGTAGCTGGGGAATAGAATATGTGAGAACAGCAGGGCTCATCCATGCCTTGATTTGCTAAATGCACACTTGAGAAAACTGGTTAGAACAGATTTGCACACCATGATCTAGGTATGCCTTTGCATACAGAAATCAGAGACTTCTTCTAAAGGGTCGCGGAAGCAACGATCTGTTTGGCAATGCTGCCCCCTCAAAGTCTGCTGCTTGTAGAGATTCCAGGAAAGTCACGACCTTTGTTAAACGAGGGAGACCAAGTCGGAAACTCAAGCTGCTCAGGGGCCCGTTGTAAAAGCTCCAGACCTGGCACTGACGAACAGGGTAAGGTGGCGGAGGCTGTCACTGAAGTGACAGAACAAGACAGAAGGCAGCAGTCTCAGTCACATTCCTGCTTTTTCCTTTGGCTCCCTAATCACAATAGCACGAGCTGACAGAACGGAACAGAACTGGGTACAACCCAGAACCTAACAGAGCTGACACAACTTCTTCTTCAACTTAGTATCATCATCTGTCTTGTCCTTCCTACCTAATCCTTTCATTTCTTTTCTCTTACTGCTTCTCCCCAGCCCACCAGCTGCCTCTTTTCACAGCTTGACCACTCTCCACTCTCCCTACAACGTTAACAATGTAAATAACGAGTATACAGAAAATCCAAGCGATAAAATAAGTGCTCACTTAGGAACAATACAAAATCCTGACAACTGACCTTTCTACCAAACTCGATCCATTTGCGCTGTGAAGAATGTCAAGCCTACCTCGTACGGGGAACGTGGCTGCTTTACATTTGCAGAGGTTTATGTCTACAGACTTAATACTTCTCTTACGAATAATCTGCTTGCTGTTTTGCCTCACTGCGTAAGGGACCACTCTGAATAATCAAAAACTTAGAGTGAGGTTTCTCTTCAGTTGGGACCTAGTCGAATTTGTTTTCGTCAGTCATTTCATGCAAGCCTAGCTCAGCGCTTGCGTCACACGCCTGCACTGCTCGTTTCGCAGTTACATTTCATCACTGTCTCAGCCTCCATTTGCACATCAGCATCTACAGATACCTGCACGGACAGATCAGAAAGCAGACTCCTTGACCCAGAACAGCTATATTCAAGATACACGGCAAGAGTCAGGAGGCAAAAAACACACCAGAGAATATATGAAAAAACAAACCAGCCAGTATTAAAGCTGCCCCCAGAAGACGGACTTTCCCTCCCAGGGAAATTCTGCTGTTTCAAATTTAATTTTCCTGTAACAGAGGAACAAGAAAACACCGGCTACTCACAGCAAAGAAGATCTGAACTTGTTTCAGCCCTTGTAGACAAAAGGTATTCAATGTTTCTAAGAACTGGTAACACAAAAACTGAGAATAACACCACAATAATTCAGTTTTATATATGTAACGCCCTGATATTCACAAATCACATATAAATTTAAGTCATTTATACTGATTCATCTCCAGCCTGCATCAAAGTAAACTATGAACAAAACTGTGTTTCTCCTAAAGGTCTTCACATTCCATCAGGAGCCCACACTGTACGGCTAAGTATAAATCATGTCTTTCTCCCCTGCAAAATGCCAAGCGTCAGAACTACGACCCAGGTAAGGCTGTATCTGCGATTCACAGAACAATGCGCGCATCATTCGTTTCACAGCACATGTTAAGAATTCATCACCACGACATGAAAATGAGACTCTACACCTCATCTCATTCACTGATACTCCAAGAAGCAACCTTAGATCTCTATGGTCTGTCTATGATGACCCGAGAGCGGAAACACAAGGGTATTTTGACAGGACTGTGTCAAAAAAGCCCAACCTCCTTTCACTGAGGTGAAGCCCACTCCATGGGAGAGGCACCGTTTCCACTGATCATACGGGAATGGGAGAACTCCCAAGAAAGAGAAGCCTCAAATTTGAGATTCCCGGCAGAAATACCTCTTAGGAACACAGTGTTGCTTTCACTAGCTCTTTGTCACCAAAAAGTGAGAACTAACACTGCTTGCCTCTCATGCTCCCGTCCCGCCTTTAGCTACCAGAAGGCAGATTCAGTTTTTGACCACGGTCTGCTCAGTCCCATGTGCCTGAAATATAACCCCCAGCCAACGCTGTGAGAGCACACCCTACGCTAGAATGCCTCACCGCTATGGAGAATTTATTAATTAGTATCACTGAGACTTAATCCTCATAGACTAAACCTACTCCTGCAGGAATTCCAGCAACCCTTCAAGCAACAGGGCTATGGCATTACTGGTATCAGCCACACTGACAGCAGCAACAGCAGTGAAATTCCAGAGTAAAACAGCTGGACACTCACAGCGCTCACCATCTTTTTCAAGCCATCAGTTTGTGAGAGTCACACGGGTGCTAAGTTTCCTTTAATTAGGTACGTATGATCCAACTCAGCTTGACTGCGACGACTCACACATTACTAAGGCGGCACATGACCCCTAAATATACCATACCTTCTAGCAAAGCTACTGAGTCATTCTGCCCACTCTGTAAGACATTCTTAGCGATGTGCAACAGGAGCATCAAGACTCAACTACTCTTCCAAAATAATCTTATTTTATCTGTTAGCTTAACAATAAGTTCTAGAGTCCCTCGCCGAGCACGTAGCGCCTTGCTGCCAAGTGCAGCACGTGCAGCCTGTCACACAGCATCTCTTCGCTTGAACATTTGAGAGACTAAACAGCCACAAGCTTAGAACGAAAATGGACAGAAGAGGAACAAATAAATGCAAGGCACGTAGCCTACATACGCAAAGTGTACTAGGCAGTGAAATGGTAATATTAATATGAGATTAACCCAAGACATTCTGGTGTGACTACAGTATTACTTACCAGCGTAGAGGGGAGGGAGGAAAACTGAACATGAAGGCACAGGTAATTCTGAGGTATTAGCTAGTGGAACCAAAGGGGAGAAGCCATACACTGCTCTTCCGTATTTACTTTACTATAATCATGGTTTTGATCTACGTTACTGACATTTACTGTGCTGGAAAGGCCATTAAAACTCACCTGGCGAATTACTGGAAGCCATTCCAAGCACAACCCTCACGTGCCCTTTGTGCAGGAGCGCACAGCTGTAAAATACACAGACATCAACAACACTTGGTGATAATTAATTTTACCCTCATTTGCCTCATGTCGGCCCACCGAACCCTCCCTCAGAAGAGAACTTCCTTCAAACAGTTATGAAGAAGGTGTCACTGAGGTAATACACGGCTCGGCCATAACACGCTATTAGCTGCACTCCCGGCCACGTGGATAAAAACAGCGCCTGCTGCAAGCACTCTATCGTAAATCACAAAGGAACTTAATTCGCAGATCTACTGATCAGCTGACAAAAGAATCGCTTCGCCAACTGACTTCGTCTCCAGCGATTACCTAGGTTCCCACTGCTGTTGGGGAAGACAAGACAAGACAACAGAACTAAACCTCGGTAGTCCCAGAACCCAAGCTGGCCACCGCGAAGTCAGTGCCAGGGTGCGTTACCTCCCGGGTTCTCCTTTTGCAAACTCCGATACTAGAAATGTAACTTTGGTCAATTCACTGGGCCTTGAAACAGGAGCCCTCTGGAGAAAGGAAATAAATTGAGTTAACCAGTTAATAGCTGCATATTTTGCATGCTGTACAGTGCCATCTGGACAGCGTGTGCTAAGCCAGGAGCTTAAGGTTTGCTGCGCGAGACAGCTTAGTTTTAGAATTCAAACCACTGCTGCGCTCACTGCTCTTCAGGTATAAGGACTTCATTTGAGACTGCAGATAAATCGTATTAGCTGCTCCTTGCAGCACTCAACTGCGTTGTGCAGAAGGCGGCAGCAGTTATGTTCTAGCGACTTCTAGTTTTGTATAGATTTGCAAGTGTGCCTGGCAATCGTGAATACCAATTCCCGGATTTCAACAGTAGGCACCTTTACCACGAGGGAGGTAAGTGACACAATTACACAGCGAGGCAATGATCAAAGCCCTGAGCCTGTTTCACAATTCTAGTCACCGGACTGCTTCAGCTCCCTCAGCAACGCTCTCAGATCAAAAGAGCCTCGCCTTGACAAAGGCCCACGTGCACAGTGATGCAATTTCTAAAAATAGTGAGACGTGAACCCTTGTGGTTGGCACAGGCGACAGAATATTGACTCTTGCGGTTTTACAGTAGTTTAACTACAGCAAGAGCTGTTACAGACATCCACGCATGCTAACAAACAGGATGGCACCTGCCTGAAGCCACTTACCATGAATCTCAGTCATTCCTCCAATACAAAAGCCAGCATTCAGAGGGTACTGGCATGGCCTAACACAAAAATCCTGTCTCTATGCTGACCTTTCAAGAGCCATACGCATGCTGTAACATACCTGCAACCGAAAAGATCATCTACTCCAACGGCCCATGACACGCTCCTACCCCCGCCCATGAACCTCTCTTTACCGCGGCAGGCAGAACACTGCGTTACGTGTTACTGTAGAGCACGTGCCGTATCTAAAGCTGACGTCCCCATGTCACACCTCATCTCTGTAATTAAGACACTCGTCCAACTGCATTCAGAACCCGAAAGCTACTTTCTGAAAATCGAAGCTAGAGTTACCGCGAGCGCCGTGGGAAGGCGGCACTGGAGGCGGATGTCTGTAGAAACCAGTTCCCTTCCTCCTGACATTTTCTGCAGGACTCAGAAAGTTTCTACTTCACAGAAGTCCCTATTTCATTCTAACATCCTTTTTCCTCCATCCTTATCCATCACTTTTTCCTCGCACTTCTGCATAGCATATTTTGACATGCTTTTTTTTATCTTCATGAAAAACTGTTGTCATATGTTTAATGAATAATGAAACATAAAAATAACAATTAATTTTGCAGTGAATTTCCCTCCCTGAATTAAACAACCTAATTACTCCGTACTCTCATTAAATAAGTCACTTTTATTAGGCTACTTTACAATATATCTATTGTAACTTGGCTCCCAACTATTCTGAACTCAATTATAAAAAAACAGTACTATCTTTGTTGCATTCAGCCCTTATAGTGCCATTATACTCCTGGCTCCCAACACCAGCTTTATAACAAGATAGGTTGCAAGAATGGAAATAAAAATTGATACTTAACCTGTAAGTCTGGCTAAACAATCCCAGAGCTTTAACAGAGAAACGGGTAAAGTGAGGCAGGGGGTGAGCCACTGACCACCTACTTTTGAACTTTTCTAAACGGAGATATTTTGCACACAGAAGGTAAGCCATTTCCCAGACGTTAACACAGAATGGCAATGGCAGAACTAGAAATAAACTTCCCAATTTCTCAGCCTCGATTTCCGCGTACATTTATTAGTCAGTTAACTAACTTGGCTCAAGGGGAACTATACATGCCAAGAAAGTAACACTCAGTCAAAAAATCCTCAGGGCCACGTTTTTCTGCTGATCCACAACAGCACCATTTTCCTGGCTTTCATGGTCACCCCCCAAACACACGGCCAAGCTTGGGAAGCGCAGGCTTACGGAGGCGGGTACCTTGCCTGAGGGCTAGGAGTACTGCAAAGGAACCATCGCGCAAGCTGGGTTTTAGGAGTTATTACAGGAAGGAGGAGAGACATCAAGCTACAAAGCCATCCAGCGAGCAGACAGGAGGAGCAAAGGGCCAACACGGCAGTTACTGGCCGGGGTCTCCATTTCTCCCACTGCTTCCCACTGCAAACACTGTCACCGTCACAACAGAAACATCCCGCAATTTCCTTGGCTTCAGAGCTTAATGACAGGTTTTAGAATAAAGGACCTGTTCCAGAAAGATTTCGAAACTTTATGCATAAGGTAGATACATATGGATGCATTTCCAAGCTCTGGAAGCATTTGAAGGAGTAGTTTCCAGAGTTTTTATTACACATTAAGCCACAATCTCATTTCTTGGTGTTATGGGGATTTGTCCATGGTAACAATACGATTCAGCAAGGCATGCAGTTTTCACGAGGGGGTGGGAGAAGGCAAATGCAAACTGTCAAGTCATATATATGAGGGCTAAAATCTCAATCGAGCATTTTGAAAGCTTGTCAAGTAAATTAATTACCCTCTTGATTTAAGGAGTTCATTTTTGTCTTCACAGACAAAGGCAGCATTTAACTCTTGAAAGCTTACATTGGTCGACAACTGTCATCCAATTCATAACACAGCCAAAGGCAAAATATAACATATTCAAAACAGAGATCCCCCAGCCACCTAGTTCTTTACCCCTTCCGCATATTGTTTCAACTTTTGTCAAAATTTCCCTACCAGTAGACCCTACACTTATGCAGAAAGATTTGTCAAGGAGTTTTTAGATTCATCATTTTATTTCCTCAGAGGAGTGATTTTTAACCCTACTTTCCTGTGAAAATAGGACACTTCAAAAATTAACAAAAATCCCCACATTAGATGGAAAATGCTTAATTGGCCCCAGAACACACACACTGCATGCCCCGGCTCAGAAGTAAGCTGTCTACCCTGGTGGCTAAACTCTAACAAAGAAGAAAATCAGGGCTCGCTTCCTTCCACGCTATTCACTTGTGACCATTTAGTTCACCATGAAAAGGGAGCTCAATGAGTAATGAGGTCTAACGCGAGACACTGAGCAGGCAGAAACAGAGTATGCAAACATGAGATGAAACAAGAGTCCCTGATACTAAACGTGGGGGTTTGGGGTTTTTTTTAAATAAGAAAAATGGGTCACAGGCTATTTTGGAATTTTGTTTTTCCCCCTCCAGAAGGGAGTTAGCCTAAGCAAACCCAGAGCCACGTGTAGACAGAGGGAGAAAACAAATACGAACACCCCAATCCCCACCCCCCCCCCCCC
>VZSC01017228.1:115704-147198 GCA_013398225.1 Steatornis caripensis
CCCCCCCCCCAATCTTCAAGTGCATGCAAGGTAGAATAAAGAGAATTCTGTTCTTCAATCGTCAACCCCCACAACACAAGGCAGCAATCACAAAAGAGGAGAAACTAATGTATGTATAGGAGGAACTGTAGAGAATATAATTTGGCAAACCAAGATCAAAAGCACATACTAACAACAGAAACTTTCAACACACTGCGAAAGCCTTGCCCATTTGAGATCAGAAATACCGGGAAACTCCCGAGAACCTCTTTTTCCGCCTTCCTCTACACACGAAACCGCTCTGCAGCAGCACTGTCCAGCCACAACTGAATTAAGTCTCTGCTTTACTTCATGAAGTAGGTAAGAATTATCACCCATGTATTAAGTGCGCAAAAGGATTTCTCAGTGTCAGCAGATGAGTCAGTAGTGAAGTGAGGCCATCACACAGCTTACGGTATCCCGTAAATCATACCAGGATGAATAAATGCATCCCATTTCATACCCATTCAAGTCAAGGGAGGATTGCCAATATCATCAAGGAAAAGTAGCTCACTCATATTCTTTTCCTTTCCCGATCTTTTAAACTCCCAACCTAACAAGCCAATTATCACCGCTCCCTCTGCCTCACCTGCATGATTCTGACTTCCAGTACAGGACAGCCTTCCCTCACTACAGCCAACTCAACATCAGGTTCCCTGCCGTAACTCCTCTCAAGCCCTCGATGCTGTACAAGTCACCAAGCGATGACTTCATGTTGATATGCAAGCAAGACACGTTGCACTAAAAACAACAACAACAAAATCACCCAGCACAGTCTTACAGGAGATACGATCAGCAGACGTGCCAAAAAACATCACATAATCATGTGAATACTCTTACAGGAGCGCTGAGCCAGGAGACCTTCAGACATTTAACTCTTCTCCTTCACGATGTTTTTACTGAATAATGCGAGGAAGCATCAGCACATTTTTTGAGCTGACTGACAAGCAGAGCGCAGAATTTGTTTTAATTCGTCAGCGTTTCATAATCTCTAGGTGGTTAGATGCACAGAAAACCATTTGAAGTTTAGGGGATTTATGCTTGGTATCTTATCCCCTCCCCACATGATTAATGCTGGTTTACACATCATTAAAAAATTAGGCCATAGAACTGCCCTAATGCAGATGATACGGTCTTCAGTTGTGCCAAAGAGTAAGCGAAACCCAGCTCATTTTATTATTACCAAGATTGATTTCTTGTCACCATGTTAGCTTCACATACGTAAAGTGCTACGTATTTGGGTTTACCCTGCCAGCCAAGCAGAAACAGGAATGCAAGCACCTAGAGGCGGCCACCAGACAACAAGGGGAGAGAAATAACATCGGGGGCTTTGGCAGGAGAGGGAGCGACCGAAGGAGGGTGGGTGGCAGGGGAAGTACTGTTTCTGGGTCCCCAAGCATGACCTGGTTTAAAACCAACAATAACAAAAAAACTCCCCCGACATACACACAAAAAACCCAGAAGAAATTCCTAAACATTCAAACGAAGTAATTCCAGCAAAGTACTAGAGACTAGATTTTTAGAAGAATCCAGCACCCAGCACTAGGGCGAGCAGCGTTGAGCGCCTGCTGGTTTCCGGAGCTCCTTTCTGGCCCCATCACTGGTAGTGAGTTATTTGAAACTCCGGCCCCATTTGGTTTTGCATCCTACATTTTCATTTCAGTCACGCTCCTGATTTCCTCCCCAATCTTCCCTCTCCCCGCAAACCGACATGGACCAATACTACAATAAACATACCGAGAGCAGGCAATTACCAATGTGCCAAAATGAAACTCGCAGATACCTTATGTGCTGCAGGGACTCTGCCGCACGAAATAGAATGAATCATGTGTGTCCACTGAAATTAAACCAAATACAATACAGTCTAAGTAGAGCCATTCATCACTCAGAGGGCCGAAGGGACTGTCATACTGTACAATTCACCGGTAGCATTCCGAAGAGAACATTTTCTCTTTGTAACTCGGGATGGACAGGGAGACTGTAATGCAGTGGTTACAGCAACAAGAGAGGGTGCAGCTGTCACTTGACTTACCCTACAGAAATAGATCAGACAGATATTTGGGGGATTATTTATAAATAAATGTGAACAATTTTGCAGCATTCAGTCAGTGACCGTGCACATTGCAAAGCAGTTACACGATGATCGAGGTACTTTCTGGTAGCGCACCAACACAAATGAATGTTCCTGACAAAGAGATTTTTTAAAGCTAACGATTAGACCGAAGACGACAGGAAACATGAATATTGTTGAAGCAGCAGTAGTCTGCACGATTAACTGTCAGCTCCAAGCACTGTCCAAATGCCATTTTAGACTTTTTCTCAGACAGCATGCTGAAAGGAGTTTTGAAAGAGCAATCAGGGTTATTTTGCAAATTACCATGTAAAATCTGCAAGCACATGGGGAGAAGGCATAAAAGTGCTTGTAAATTTAACATAAAGAAACAAACACAATTATCCAAGACAGCCATTCGAATTGCTACAGTACTTCTCAAATACATAACACGACCTTAATCACTTCAAGTCCAGTGCAGTTGGATACTGAACACCCCCTGCCATGTGCTGAGCAACCTCATCACTTCATGATAGCAACCTCAACTGTTCCTACCAGCTGCCAATTTCCAATGTTGGCAGTAGGTAAGAGTTACCTGCTTCCGATTCTGTCCATACTGAGTGATTTATTGGAAGTAGCTTGTTCAACCTGTCCCCAGCCAGACTCTAGCCATTCAGCTCACCGGTCCATCCCAATACTGCCATGACAGCCATCTTTGCCGGGTACAGTAAATCCCAAATAGACACGAACAGCAAAATAACTGTCCTAGTTACAAATTCTTCCTCATTAGCCTCCAGGTCAGTGAAGTCAGCCTCCCAGCTACTCTCCTTAGGGGGATGCTTTTGTAGCATCTGTTACACAACGCTTCTCACTTGAACGTATGAAATACAGAAGGTAAGCCACAATGACGTTAGCAAGGGCTGACGCTCCTGGACACACAACTGAAACGCCGAGCCTATCAGAGGAGGCAACTTTTTGGCCTTCATCAATATTGTACCCAAGCACCTGATACCAGCGTGCGTTACTCCCTTAACACTTTTACAACAGCAAAGTCTTAATCACCACTTTACAAAGAGAGAAACAGGAGAAGATGAAATCAACTGATCAAGCAAAATCCAACATGAGCTGGGAACACAACTGACATCTGCTGTGTCCCAGTTCTGCGACCTGCCCACTGGGTCGACATCAGATCCAGGGAGACTACCCAAACCCGGTGGGTTTCAGTTCTCTCACAGCTTTGTCTGTGTGTAACAAGCCACTCCGTTACCGACCTCTGTAAAAGGGGGTGGGGGAAAACACACACAACAAACCCCAACAACCTAACCCAAAACCTCAGCGGGATGTTCTGCTCATCTTAATTCTCTTTTCAATTTCTCGTGAAGGAAAGGAAGCCACATAATGTCTCTGACTTTAAAAAGGGCATAAATAGGCTGAATAATTGATGAGTTTTGCACTTTATAATCATTCTGCACTAATGTGATTTTTTTTTTTTTTTAAAAGAATAAAATTGAGAAAAACAATTGATATAGTAACAGCATTTCGGAGGATGAGAAACCTCCCTCTTCCATTCTTCAAACCTTGACAACCCCACTGAGATGAAGGCTGATGGTGATGGGAAGCAGCCACGATGTGATCAGGCAGTTTCTTCTGTCTCATGGGAAAAGGTAACTATGGAGATAGTCAGCAAAATCAGCAGCATTAACCGGTTTCGTTAGTGTCCGATACAGAGCACATAGACTTTGGGCAGATTCAAAGGACCTTGCTTTTATGTGGAACTGCTAAACTGAAGGTGGTAGTTTGGGTTTTACGCTACACGCTTGAAAGAAAAATATTAGAAATACCCCAATCCTGGCTCTTAAGAGCCTTCTCTACCAAGCGAGGATGTGCGCAGGGAACAGGGAACAGTTTCAGGGAACAGTTTTCTGTCAGAACGTACAATTTCATTAGAATTGAAAACACTTCAAGGAAACACGTCTGTACTGGCGGAGCAACTTCATGGGTTCTTTTGAGGTTTCCCGTTTCATTCTGAGAAAATCCAGACATTTGGTTTTGTTGAGATGAAATTGGTTTCGCACTTACAATCCATTCATTTCAGTGTTTAGATTGTATGAGAGTATCAGGCTGATTAGGTGGGACTTTTTTTTTTTATAAAGTTTCCTCCATAAAAATGAAACGTATTTGGTTTAGGTTCAGTTGAAAAGGATAGATTCATTTCACAAGCAAAGCAAACAAAACACCTCATTCTAAACTATCCTCGCAACAAATGCTCATAGCCTGCAGAAGATGCCAGCTGTTGGGACTACACGTTCATAGGTCTTGGGGACGGAGGCGTGGATTTACGTCAGTCTGTGGTGTGCTAGGTACAGTGCAAAGAGAATTAACAGAGACTTGCACAAACTTGACAAGGCAGAGTCAACATCTCTATCTCACTCCATCTTTGCAGCAGAGAAAGCCTGGGTGCCACCTTCTAAAATATGGCAACCGAAACAGCACGGGTAGTTATTTTAGCCTGCTGCGAGCATGTGGGAGCTGAGCTGCAATGGCATTTTGAGTTTTCAGGAGATGTATATACTGCTTCCTGATGACTGCTGTATCTCAAAGCGGAACACAGGCTCGTGGATGTTCAGTAAGGTGCCTTTTCCTGTACAACATTTGGGGATCTCAAAATGAGCGCAAGCGCACTTCTTAGCATGGGTTCAATGGACACTGCTGGTACAGCAGTGCTTGGTGCTTTCCCATAAGGCTTACACACTTGGAACCTTTTTTCTTTAAGCTTTGAAGTAAGAAAAAGGGAGTCCAACACAGAGCATCCTTATCATTAACAGCCCTTAATGATTTCTTGTATCACTGTTGAGTTTGAGAAGGATGCTGCTGGGCATGGCAGTAAAACGATGAGAGGTAGTACTGGATTTGTTAGAATTACTATATGAGTATTGCACAACCAGGCACAGATACTTGTCACATTTCTCAACGGCAGTCTCTTCATGCCCTAGCATGAACGTGGTCAGAAAAAGTGGGGTTTTTCCTGATGTGCTCTTAAACAGTAAGCAGTGGTAACACAAAAGTACTTCTGCTGGCTCAGAAAGGGAAGCAAGGCTAAAGATAGACTAAGAGAAACAAGATGACACAGTAAAGGATAAACTTTAAAGATGCTGACAAGAACGCTAAAGCAGTTTGTGCTTCCCTCGCACTGCATTCCTCAATTCAGGCCACATTTTGTATTTTAAACTCAGAACCACAAGAACGGCGGAGAGCAGAAACCTCCTATGGTTTCCGGCCCTCCTCCCCGCCCCACCCTGGCGCACACATAAACAAACAATTCCATGATCTTCAGGAAACCAATCCCACGAACGCTAGCGGAAAAAGAGTATTCGGGACACTAGCCTCACCAAAAGCGGAGCAAACCAAAGCACGACCACTACGAAGGCCAGGCACTGCAGTCGCACATACTCTGCAGTGTAAAGACTTCACTTACCAAGCGACTGTTTACAGACAACTCAAAAATGCCAGACAGACCTACTGCTGCGTTACTGCCCTTAGGCATGTGCCACCGTTAATCCTTAATGTCAAAATACTAGCTGCTAATGAATATGAAAGGACACCAACTTCTCCAACTACAAGAACCCTTAAACCTGAGAAACATTCTTTTGCAGAGAGAGCGAGCAGTAAATCTCTAGATAATTAAGAACTGTGAATATTTAGCCCACGGAAGAGCAATGAATTATGAACAGATAGCCACAAACACTGCGCATCCTTCAATCTGTAAAGTGCTTACCCAACGTTTAACAACAATTTTTTCGTTACACCATTTTCCCCTCTTCCCCTCACAGAGATATTACTGTTGGAGGATGTCATCAGAGCTGTTTCAGATCTGTCAGATATAATCTTCTACTCTGCCAACTTTTCACAAGGAAGAGATGAGCTCATGTACTGACTGACAAGATGTGCTGAAAAGTCTGGGCTTTCTCGAAGCCTGTTAAAAGTTTAAGCTCCCCCCTTGCGTGAACACTGTCAAACTTGGCCCTGCAATTTTCATAATGACAGCTGCTGTCAGTTTAAAAGGGTAAATTATTCAGTTCAACTGGGAATGCTGACAGTAACTGTAAAAAGGGCCTTAGCAGTGGAGAAAAGGAAAAGGCTCCAGGTATCTAAGGAAAGATGTAGTAAACTCGCTAAGACACCTTAGAAACACCCAACTCAAGCTATTCTCTAGTCTGCTTCCAAAAACCTGGGAAGGTATTTACTTTGGCAAGAAAAGAGTAACAGAAAATTAAAGTACATTAGCAACAAAGTTTGAGAGACCTACAGCCAAGCTTACAAAGATCCTTCGGTATCTGTAATGACACATCTTTACGCCATTTATGAGGACACCATGCAATTTAAATCGTCCAGCTCCTGTGTGCTTTCAATGGGAGATCTGAAGTTATCTGATGTACTTTTTACCGTAATTTAAAAAGCTCCATTAGGCGCCTATCTGCATTTTTTGAAAACTGTTTCAACTATTTCCTATTACGAAGGGGACTCGCCACGTAGACTTCTCAATTTCTTCTCCTCTGCCCTACAGCAGAGCTAGAGATCCACCTTTGCAAGAGACGTTTGGAGATCAATCCATTTTGGAGACGGACAGAGAGAAATAAACGGCAATTTCATCATTCTACTTGTTCGAAAGAAAATCAGGAAAACAAACAGGAAAACGTGACTTCTCAGCACTGCAACGTGCGTCATTTACGCATTGCGAACGCCTACTATTCCCATTCAAGATTTTCCATCTGCTCTTTCAACAAACTGTGCAGGTATAAAGGATGACAAGCAGCAGCAAAAAGTGGAGAACTTACTCTCCACCGTCTACAATCTATTTCAGAAAGTATCTAAGATAAATAGAGCTCTATGGATGTCGTATTGTTGCTGAAAATAACGTGGAGGAGCTGAGCTTACAGGAACAGTTAGCTCTCCGTGAACCATTAGTGACCTACAAATCACAATTTAGGAAGCTCTGTTGTTGTGAAGAGTACAGCAAAGGGTGACGCTTGTATTCTGTCCCTGATGATACGGGGAACTTCGGGCCCTTGCAGATTCTTCTCTATTGCAGACAGAACTGGAGAATGCTAATATCACCCATGATGCATACATTCTAAATAAAGACAGGCTTACAGGATCTTTCAAGAAAGCATTATTGCTACTAATCATTTTACAGCATCATTACACATCAGGACATGCAATTTAGGGTGGGGAAAGCCCCTAAAACCCCCTCTGTACACATGCCAGTACTTCAGCTGATTGAAAAACTAAGGGAAGCTGAGTAGCTCCCCACTGAGAAAACGAGAAGGAAATAACATGAGGGCCAATTTTGCAAAACAACTCCCCTTCCTCCCCCCGCCACACTGCTAGCGGTGCTCTATAGCAGATTTCAAGAGGTCACCGCCCTTGGCCTCAGTTCTCTTCTCCCGTAATTCTTATCTGCTGTTTTCAGAACAAGAGCAGACCTGATCTCCACTGAGCATCCATCTCCTTTCTGGTGCTCCGCTGACAAGACAACGCAGACCCATCACAAGGATGCACACCTTAAATGAAGAAACATTGCAGTGGACATGGAGGACCACTGTAAGCATCACACCTGCTCATTCACAAGGCCGCCTTTTCATTTCCCCCAGACACAGATTTGGCTGTTCTGCTAGGTCTTTGTGTATTTATATCTGACTAAGTAAGATCAGCTTGCCCTCCCTGCTGCTTCTTCCGTTTCACAGAATTTTCTCTACAGCGAGGTCATCGAGACCATCAGGTTCCAAATACAGCCTCCTGGAGCAGTCAGGCTAGAGTCCGTTGTCTACTCCAATGTAGATTTGATGCTCATCTCTTGATTTTATTCTGGTATCGTTTCTTTTATTGCTTTTAAGCACCACAACAAAATATTGAGCATTTCATTGGCCATAATTTCAGTATTTTGTAGCAAATAACTTCATTTAAATGCAATTTTAAAAGCGTCTTCAGCATCATTTTACTTATATTTCTATCCAATCAGAAGTACAAAACAAACGGTCTTGTTTTCATGTGACACCCAGTGTCTGACACAGAGAAATCCCAAGCATTAGAGGCTCCAGGACAAGCGCCGCTGGCTCAGCATCTTGACAAAAGTTTTGCATCCCACCAGTCAGATCACAGGACCAAAATGTAGTGATCCACACTTCAAATCTGACAGATTATAAGAGTGGACTTAGGAAAATAATTTATCTGGATTTCGCCCACAATTTCCTAGCTGTCCAAGTTTATTTTATTAGCATCTAAGGCAATTTCAGCACTTAACTGAAAACCGTGGCTGCTGAGCAGTGCAAAGCTATTTATCACTGAATGCTTACAGGACTGTTTACCTTCAGCGGAAAAAGAAAAAAAAAAAAACCAAAACCCCCACAGATGATGCTATAGCTACATCATTTCAGAATTCATACTTTTTGTATTGCAAGCAATGGACAAATTCACCTTCTCATCAGCTAACTAGTTAATCCAGACCCCATCTCCCTTCGCGTAACACCAGCCTCTAGCTCTAGGCGCGCTCACCTCCTGGAAACAGGCAGACCAGACTGCGAGTCTGTAGCAGAAGTCACCTGATAGGAGCTGAAAAACTACTGAAGAGGAATTTCTTCATTTTCTTTGCTCAAAAGCATAGTCCTCGTTGTCACATGTTACTTATAGTACAGTAAACACAGCACTAAGATCTATGGTGTGGAAACATATGCAGGGAGTCCTTGAAATGAGCCGAAAACACCAGGAAACAAATTACCTTTTTTTAAAATCAATAAAGTTGCAAGAACCAGATTTATATCAAATGCACAGCCACGTGTCACATTCCACGTTATCTCTCAAAAACCTTTTGACTAATATTGCATGTGCATAAGAGACAGGAAACTGTGGCACTACCACCACCACCAACTCAACCACCGGAGCACACAGTTTCTTGCCAGGTATTTTGCTGTGTGCACGAGGATATTGCTGAACCGACACACAGAAAAAATGCGGCATAGAAGAATATACCCAGCAAGCCGCCACCCGGCAGAATTCCACAGTGAGTCTTCCCTACTGACATCAGTCTTACAGAGGAAGATTCACTGCCTTGTACAGCTCAATGCAAGACTACGGCTTTCTGGTCTTAGACATACCTCGTGTGATCCTGAAATGCCACATTTTTCCCAAATGGAGGAAATCCAACTTTCCTTAAGCGCTTACTGTAATTAAAAATTGTGGTGCGGTCAAAAATCTGATTTAGTACACAGGGATCTTTATATAGAGACAGGAAGGGACACGGTCTAAAAGCAACCCTCTCCCCAGCCCTCACTGGTAAATATAAACACATTACAAAAAACGTTCCAGTTGGTTCCATCCAAAAAGATCCATTTACCTTTGCTGTAGCATTTGCATGAAGCTTCTGGCTTCTGGCACAGAATTTCTCAGCACCATATTTTGTATCTTTCTTAATTCTGTACTTCCAGAAGGGGGAAGGAATTCCCTGCTGGCTCTCACTGGCTCTTTGTTTTCTTTTCTTTCAGTTCCACCGAGTAATGGTTGCATGAAGAGAAGAAAGCGGGTAAGAACAGAAGGATCAGAACGGGGATCCTTGAGTTCCAGCCCCGACCACCGCCTGCGCACCCCGTAAGTTAAAGATTTCATTCAGAGCAAGATTTGCAAAAAACATTCAGTTTTGACTTTCACCTGCTCTAATTCAAGTCACTGAGAATGGTAATTGTCAACTTCAGTCACAGGAGCGCTAGATCAACAAAGTGGGATTTTGGAAATCCCATATTCAATATATTCACTATCATGCCTTGCCATCTTATGGAGGTGTTGAGAACATTTAATTAAAGTTGATACAAGTCCCAGGTCCCAGTTGTGAACGGCAGTAGATTGAGGCAACAATTTGTTAATTAAAGGCCTTCTATTCAGACAGCTTTCAAAAACTTGTCCTCAAAAGAGGACAACAAACAAGAAGTTGCAAAACAACATTTTTGTAACAGATTTTATCAGTTAACTACTATACAGTTGTTTACCTTTACCAGCTTTCTCCATTTTTTCTGAAATATAATTGACTATTAGATTCTCACATCAACACAAACAAACACTTTTGTAAAGGATCCATGAACGATCAAAAAGATGAACAAATTAACGAGGGGAAGATTGTGAATGCAGTGGTGAAAGAACAGATACATTTCCCATAGAATTATTTTTAATAGTCTGGTCTGAGTGTGATGACAGTGGTCAAGGACACTGCAGCATGCTGTAACAGTGAATTCTACACTCACAGAGCTGTGGGAAATATCAAAGTTCACTAACACTTTTTGCACCCCTCTCAATTCATGTAATTTGTGTAGGTCACATGGTGGGGGAAGCAGACAGTCTCCTGAGTAGGGGATAAATATGCCAAGAGAGTTGGACTACCCCAAACAAAGACTATATGCTTTCCCTTGTTTCAGAGTAAGCAAGTTAATGGCAACTAACCTTGACAGACCTGTGACGGCGATCCTGACGAGGTCCCCAGTACACTGACAGACCTACGATCATCTCATGAGGAGAGCGACAAGCAAAGGCTATCAAAACAGCACGTGTGAATTTCAAACATGATGCTGGAGGCATCCCGGTTTTACAGCAGTCCTAGTTTTACAACAGGACACAGAAACGCCTGGCAAAACCAGGTTCAGAGACCCCTTACAGGCACAAGGTAATAGAAAGACATTTCAATCCAGCTGGAGCACTCGAACTGCACTCGGGGCTAGCGGGCGCGTGCATCTCCAAACAGCAACAAGCACAGGAACAAGCCCTGCATACCTGAATGGAAGACAGATTTTAAGTGATACAACGTCATCCACTAAAATTGCACACAACGCCTAACGTATCATCTCTCCTCTACTATTGTTCTCTTGGGGACAAAGACATTCACTGAAACTTACCCTGCAGCATCTGAGTACTGAAATCCCACTGAAGTCATTGGGTAGCAATGAGCAACCACAGGATTGGCAACTGTTTGTTAGCGTTTCTGTTCCCCTTGAAGCATGAAGGCGGTTATATGCATGCCAAAAAAGGTTATATGGAAGCATTGACACCAAATGCAAAGTTTCAAAGTCACGCGTTGATTTGGAATGGCTCTATTTGAGGCATCGAACTGTAAACACTTCAGTATTTCCAAAGACTGAACCTTTCCCAAACAGAGGCTTACAGACGTTTGTTTAATTTGCAAGGCAGCATGACAACGCTGCACAGTAAAACACTAGCTATAGGCAGTTTTGGGTAAGTCCCCAGCTCTGGGAAACACTCTCTGGCATAGAGGGGAAAAATGCAAGGGGGAAAAAAACCCCAAAATCCCAGAACGGGGGGTGGGGGGGGTGGGGGTGAGGGAACCCACTAGCAATAATCTCCATCTTATTAACTGAAAGGAAAACAGAGGTGTGGGTTATCATACCAGCATTACTGAATCAGTACATCTAATTCTGCATGAGGCCCTGTCTAGTTCTGAGTGAGAGATTCAGGTGCTGCCCACACCGACTAACAAAGGGCAGAACCAGAGGAGTCTCTGCCTTTAGGCACTACAAGGACATTTGCAAAACAGTAGTCTGAATTCCTGGTAAACATCTACCCTTTTGTATTTCACTCAAAGAAACAAAATAGGAATGGCTTGTCTACCAGCGTACACCAGCAAGAAAAATACTACAGTTCATACTCTGTGTCACGGTACTACAAAAGCAGTTAATTTGCAGTGTTGAATACATTTGTGCAGGTGCACAAGGTTTTGCAAACTATCTGCTGAAGCACTTTTACGGTCTGAGTGTCACAGCGGTAAGTACTATAGAAAGTAAATAAATATTTAGAAAGCAGCTAGATACGACAGACAGACCTTAGATCAACTGCTGAAGTTGCAGAAAGCCTGTGGCTACCGTGCAATTCCTAAATACGCAGGACAGGATGCAGGGCTTAACTACTATTTAGTCATACGCCTAGGCACACACACCCCACTCCTCCACTCCCCGTTCCTGCCAGTGTTCTCTTTTTTATGGCCCTAGGCATGACACTGAAGCAAGCAGGCTCCCGTTGTGCGATACAGCGTTGGTCTTACTGCCTCCCTGTATCCAAATCCTTCATACACTGACTTTTAGAAAGGCACGATGCTCTGGAGAGGCAGACACTTTTGTGCAAAAGCAATTATTGCCCTACTGAGGTCTGAAACCTAACACAAATGCCATGCTGCACACTTACCTTTCTATATACAAATGAATCAAAGCCTGATCTATACTAAAGGACAATCTAAGGTGTGGAGATTTTTGTTGAGTTTTTTTGTTGCTGGGGTTTTGTTTGTTTTTAAACAAAGTACAGCGTTCCCCAAAATTGCTTCCGCTCATCCTTTAGACAGCTTAAAAGCACACATTCAATACGCGTTTTGGATACATATGCACACACTGGAGGCCTTGTTAGCATCCTCCTTTATTTGGTGAGAACAAAGCAAGTATGATTTAAGCTGCAACTTCAATAAAAAGAAAAAAAAGGAAATGTTATTACAGTTAGCAGGATAAAACCCTCTGCAAGGGCTTGACAGCCAAGAGAAATAATGTACGTTGGCTCAGAGTAATGGAAACAATTAAAGAGGGAAAACATTAGAAGGCAACACTGCTGTAAGTAAAACCGAGTGGATGTGTTAGTGAGCTACTGTATGTGTCTAAAAGCTCATCCAAGCCCAGCTCAGAGCTCATGGAGGTGATGTAACGAGCAAAGTGAAATATATTCAAAGTAATTTAAGAATCATTGGCACAGTGTAAAGGTCTGCACCACATTAAATGTCATTATCAAGGCCTGAAAAAACCAGACATACATAATATGTGACTGATGATGAAAGCAACCGATTTATTAGTCAGTAAGGCCAGGCACACCTGTGAGGGTGCAGCAAGGGATGAAGGAGCGATAGTCCCGGCTTGTGTTACCATGTTCTGCGTGAAGACACGCCGAGGCACATAGAGCTGCACCGAAAGCGCAGTCGAAGGATCAGGAAGACTGAAATAAAAGGGAAAAGGTAAGCAAAATGCTCTCCTCTAGGCCTCTTCTCATTCTCCCTTCTCTCCCGTCTCTGTTGACCACCCAGATATTACAGACAAAGAGGCAGCATTCCCTAACCGAGACAGGGATAAACATGTGGGAGCAAGGTGGTGTGAAATCACACTCTCCTTGAGATCATCAAAGCAACAGAAATAATGAAATAATTAAACTCTGGAAAAGAACGAGGAGAAATGAAGAAGATTCAATTTACCAACTAATGTTGGATGTTTGACAAAAGTTTCTGACTCAAGAACCAATGTTAAATGATTATTTTTTTCATGGAAAGATTGACTTGAGTAAGCTGAAGTGACACTTAGGAGTGGGAATGAATTGTTGCTCAATACGATGTGACAGAGAGGACACCAAGGGTTGCTGCTTTACTCAGTTACTGTAATTAACAACGTTGTCGACAAAGATTGGAACTTAATTAACATATTTAAACTGTGCTTTGACGTTTTTAGCTCTTCCTATAAAAGCACTTACGCAGCTGTGTCATTAGAACAGAGAAGCTTCACAGCTTTAGCCATTTGAACCACTCAGCCACTGCAGACTGACTGTTTTTAGACTTCTGACAACAGAAACAACGCTTTTGAGTCCAGACGTAACTTCCTGAACATCGCAACGTACATCAGCATTTAAAGAGCACCTACAAGCTAGAAGTATTCAGTGACCAGTACTGGACCCCTTACTCTGAAGCAGGATTAAATCACACACAAAATGTGGTATTAACTTTGGTAAAAGGGTTTTGTTCAAACAGCATCTGTCAACGCCCGAGTACAGTAAACTTGACCCTGGTGAACTGGTAACACACGTGTCTTTGGCTGAAAAGAAAAAGGAACTGAAGCTTCTCCAAGCACTTTTTGTGTGTCACTCCCATTAAATTCCAAAAGCAAGCTTCCCAATTAAAGCAGAAATATCAAAGAAGATGGAGGAACAGGACATAAACGTTTCCTCTCCTTGTGAAAGGGCAAGGCCTGCCATCAACACTTGTTCTCCTCCCTGCTGCCCGCAACACCCAACTCAATGCACAGACTCTTCCAGGCAGGACCCTTAGGAACAACCCCATGGGACAAGGAGAAACACACAACTGAGCACACTTTTTTCTTCCCGACTCACGCGCTCCCAAGTACCACCCAAGACATTCACTCTTTGCCCTACGTTTATGGTTTTGCAGTGCAGCTTTTTGTGGATTTCTCTAGAAACTGTGCATGGCTGCTGCAGTGTGAAACTCAGAACTGTGCTTAACTTTGACTTTGGGGTGCTGACGACAGAGTTCCTCACGCATTCCCAGTCGCCCAGCGGTTTACCCTGTTTTACTCACTCCTTGACAGCTTCACAAGTTTTGATCCAAGGAGGGTGAGTACTTCTCTTTGGTAACTTCCTTTCTTTGAGTATTAAAAAATAGAACAGAAAGACGTACATGCTGGAAAAGAAGGAAATTTAATTTTCTGAAGACAGAATTATAATTCTGTTAAAACAGTACAGGAAAAGATATAACTGCTATGTGGTATGCATGGAAAAGTAGAGGAAAGAAAGAAAAAGATTGTGAGGCAAAATTTTTTTCTGAATTGTGGTGGAAACTTACAGGCCCTTCAAGTCTCTCACATGCAACACAAAACGTGCATCATCCCCTTTACAGCGGGAACTCAGTGCGATTTAATAAAATTCACTCTACTTGGCACAGGAATTTCAAATACCTGCAGTTATATATGCACTGCAACAGGTACACACTGCAACGTGTACATGCGTCAACCAAGACATGCTACAGTAAACAACTGTCATTTGTTTTACTGAATATTTCACAGCTTCATTTAGAAAGCAGAGCTATTTTACCTTTTAGATGTGCACTAGGTGTCAACACACAATCGCATATCTATCTGTTCAAGTCAAACCTAAACCAGAGCCTCTTATATAAATACACAATGCAATTAGAAGGAAACGGTCATCTCAATATTGCCACACTAACGAGAACTGCCTCTATGAAATGACTATACTCATTTAATTAAAAAGCCCATTATGGATCCTATTCAAAACGCTGTTCATTGAACTCTTTCATATAAATCTAATTTGCTTTTGCAGAATGTTAGGAATATTACATTTATTTGTACTAACAGGTTCTGAAGAACAAAGTCTTAGGAAAAGACAGACTGCCCCTCTTGAAAGAGTTTTAAAAGAGCAAGCTATGAATATGAACACTAAAGATTATGTTCTAAAATACTTGTGACTCAGATTCATGAGTAGGATCAATGTAGCAGTTTGCAACCAGTTCCTTTCCCAGACTCCCTGTTCCACTCCTGGGGCAGGGACAGCTCAACTGCACGTGCAGCAGTTCCTGAATCACCACAAACTTCAGCCAGATTCTTCTAGAAGCAGCTGTGCCATCCTGCAGTGGAAGGACGAACCTCAGAAGGATAAGCCGCAAACCACTACAGCCGTCCCCCAGTGCAAGCCATCCCTGACAGCTAGTAAATTCATGTGGGCAAACACGCATTTACCATACCGAGCTACTCGCACACAAAACAGAAATAATGAAAAATGCATCAGGACAGAATTAAGGACGGATACAACAGGAAATGACATTTTCCAACAGTTGCGTGTGCTGGTTTTGGTCTTCATTGAAAAAACAGTCAAGAGTTGAAGCTGAAAGACACGAAAGAGTATGAAGCATTGCTCTGTGAAAATCTGGGGGGAAAGCGCTGGGATGCTTTTTACAGTAAGTTAGAAAGTTGTTTCAGCCAGATCCACAACTTTTGCTTTGAAAAAGCACCGCAGGGGTAAGCAGTTCTTTGGTTTCTCTTTCTCTGACCTCAGAGGCCTAAGTAACAGGGATCACCTCCAACACGCAGGATGACTACTTTCACAGACAATTAAGTTCTAGAAAGGCAACCCCAGCACAGGCGCATCTGCAAGATATTTGCCCCTGCTAAAAGAACGGACATCTTCAGCTCAGCACCTCCCCTAAGCTGACCTAGCTTTAAGAAATGCACTGCAACACACAGACTTACCTGGAGTCTCACACATCACAGCACAAGCTTTTGCACTGCACTGCTTTGCTTCGTCCAGGCACACCCCTGGGTACCGAATGATAAATCTCCCCATTCCCCTCACCCACCAGGCCCCCATCACCGCCAGCTGAGCAGGAATTGTAACGCAAAATCTGACATGGACATCTGATCTATTTAGCTTTTCAGGGCTTTGGGATCAAATATTGCCTATGCAATGTGCGTCTAAATACACCACGACTCTAGTTTCGGATAGTCTTTCTAAGTTCAACAGGAACATAGAAAAGTTATGGCCTACATGTTAAAGAGGTATTCAATTCCAGGGCTGAACTGTAGGTTCAAACATTAAACTTAGGTCCAGACATCACAACGCTTGAATTATTTATGTGATTGCTAATGTTAAGACCCGGCATTTAAAACAAATGCCTTATGCCCTAGTCTTTGGCACACGCATTTACTGCTAATGAAGGCATGTAATGCCAATGACCTCCGTTCCAGATTTCAGCTACACTTAAAATTTAGTACACTGGAGACTGAAAATCATGGGCTGCCTGTATTTACATCCTATGCAATCCTCTTGAAATTAATACAGCTTTGTAGCATACATAGCAGGCAATTTGGCCCAGAGTAAGCAGAAAGCACACTTGAAGCTTTTAGTGCAGATTACGGCACATTTTGTTAAGCTGTCAAGCATCTCTGGTAAAAGCAGGCTAAAGGAGCGACAAGCCAGCAGTGCTGCCCTTTAGTACTTCACGTTTTGCAGCATTATTAGTTTCCACAGCCCCCTAGAAAACAGGATTTTAGGAGAGCGTCATTAGTCATAATGTCTATTTCTTGTCAATGCCATTATGTTCTACCAGATGTTGCTAAGTGTTCTGGATATCTTCGCTAACCTGCAAGTCTGTATTGTTGGCCATCACCACACCAGCTCTGCATCCCCTCATGTATCATATCGGTATTAACGAGGTTAACGGGACGTCTCACGGATCTGTCTGTTTGGGCATTGCTACTGAACAACTCTGGCACTTTTGTGAAAATAAAAAAAGAGACAGAGAATACAAAACAGTGGTATAAAGGGTCATTCTGAATGGAAGCCCTTGTCAGAGAGAGAACCATTTGACCATCATCAGCAAATGCTGCCCGGGCTCTAGATATGTTTTGTTTCTTCTGGAAGCTCATTTCTGAACCCTTGAGTAAGAATATTTTGTTCTCTTTCATACGTTAAAAATGAAAACCTAGGAACAATAACGTAATTGTTCTCTTAAAGAAATCAAGACCTTCGTTTTAATCTCATGCAGCTTTCACATTACCAACGTTATGTGCTGAATATCTTTGCTACATGTCTATGGTGCTAATTTAATCTAGACAAGCACGAGTGGGGAAACTCAGACTAAAATTCAGTTAAGTAGCACCAGGCCTTAGTTTTCCTCAAGTCTCCAGCACACAAGCGATCAACGATGCTAATCATCTCCCCACTTACGCAAGGACAGATGGAAGAGGCTAGTATACCGTATGTGACCTGCCTAACCGTTACTAGTCTGTAAGGAAGGGAACCCAGAGCCATAAATGCAGCTTTTCTCCCTGCTTTGCTGTACAGCCAGAATGAAACCTTCCTGCCTGAGGGACAGAGCAAGGATAAGAACAGACCTACGGCATCAAGCCTAAAGCCAATTCAGTCAATATCCTGTCTCCGTTAGAACAACTACGTGCTGTCAAGGAACATAAGAACATGGTAAGCATACGCTATCTTCTCGCAGCAATGTGACTTTCTGATCCAGAGCTGTTACTGTGGTCCTCAGTCAGAGTCCAGTCCCATGTCAAGGACTTGCTACACAGGAACCCTTGCAATTCTGCAATAACAAGTGCGTAGCACCCACAGGCATCTTTCTGTAACTTAACAGAACAGGCAGAGGAGAAAGAAAAAACCAGACCTATTTTTAAGCCACTGTTAAAAGATTATGTTCTGACCGATAGGAAGCCCTAGCAGACAGCTCTCAACAGGCCTTTTCCCATTCTCTCCTTGTGTCTAGGGAACTGGGAGAAAGTTAAACTGGGCAAAAAGTTAAAAATATGAAAAGTCTTTTTTTTTTTTTGCACTTTATGTTATCGTTAAAACTGCACCATTTCTGTAGCCGCGATAGCTCAATTTAGGTTGCCTCTATCTGTTATTCTGTAGCAAATGCTTAAGGAAGACAAAGCATTAAATTTTGCCTCATCTCCTAAGGACTTTGAGGGCTGAGATTGCCTTTCTGCGCTTGGCAATCTTTCTTTGTAGACCCGTTTTCACTAGGGTAAAAAACAAGTAGTTTAAAATTGTATCAAGTGTTTTAAGGGAGCTATTCAGAGGCAAAGAACTGTTGAATTCACAGCTGCACTTATGAGCTATAATAATTTGATTCCAAAATCAACCTTCACTCAAGCAGCTGTCAGTATCAACACTAAATGGCCTCTACGCTCCACTCAGTACAGCTCAGACTTCAAATGTTTCTGAAAGAGGTAAAGACTGAGAATTATTTAACAAAGCGAGATGGTAGGGAGCTTTGCACAATGTCTATTTGCCTAGAAACTGCAATCCATCTGCAAGAAGTATGCAAATACAAACAAAAGATTTTTTTGATCACCTCCCCCCCCCACTCCTTCTTTCACCTCTTGTAACAACAAGGCAACAGTCAAACATGGACAGGACACAACCATCTCTTTGTCTGTCCGTACACTGGTAACACCATTGGTGACTGCATGCAAACATTTCCAAATGAGCTCGAAGCCTCAAGTTTGATGCTGAATGACTTGTTCTGACTTACGGATTGTTTCCAAGAAGGTTCAAAGCCTGGAATTTAAAAAGTCAATCAGAAGTTTTGACATGATGCTAATAAGCCAAGATTAAGGTGTGTCAATAGGTTTTGACAGAAAAGTTATTATCTGCATTATAGAAACCACATGATTTCACATGACTATTCCTTAGCATATCATTAAAATACATCGACATTTCAATTTAAACCACCTCGGATATTGCTGTAACTATCCTTTAAACTACTACTCGTCTTAATAGGAAGCAGGCAATAAAAGAGAAGGCAATGAGCTGCTGAAGCCCCGTATCTGTCATGTGCAATACCTTCTACCCAAGGATCACGCAGTTCCCAGAAAATTCAGGGAAGAGTTTGCTTCTGTAACAACGAAACGTAGTCCCCTCTGGAGACAGGAAGCGGCAGAAAGGAGGTGTGGGGAAACAAGAGACTTCCCACAGCGCGCTGCCAGGGACGAGGGCTGGCTGCGGCTGCTCCGCTACACACAAACCTCCCTCAACTACTCCCACAGGGAGGGCATTCCGTGAGCTCACCTATGGACACCTCAACATTTTCCCAGTGTACATCTTAAATGCACTCCTGACTGGTTCATACCCACATACCCTCCTGTCAGCACAGGACTTTTTCCGCTCCCTGTGCCTGGCTCTACACCAACACAGCAGCAGGGCAAGCAGCCCCCTCCTCGTCTCCGGGGCCTTTCGGGAGCTGTCGCGACAGTCCCTGACACGGCAGGACCTGCCCCGAGAGCAAGGGCTTGGGCGGGAGGGTCCCTGAGCTCCACGTACCCTACATTAATGCGTAAGGGCAATACCCCCACGACAGACTTTCGGAGAGCGAGCTTCCTACCTCACCCCATGGATAGCCCAACGGCGATGCACCAGAGAGGGGCTGATCTGTGAAGGAAACAGGAGACAAATCCTTCCTCTCTGAGGAAACGAGACCCTCTCGCATTCATTACTCCACGCACCAAAAAAAAAAAAAAAAAAAAAAACCCAACCCCTCAAACTTGACACAGGCTCCTGGATTATGTTAAAGCTCCTCCATCTCTGGGAATAAAACTATTGCGCCTGACCTCTAGCAGGGAAGGCCTCTGTGGCACTGCCAGAAGCAGCCGCCGAGTCTAGGAATTGCAAACTGCAGCTGGTAAATGTTGGTTATTCCTGCTCAGAACAGCTGAACAGCAGTGGCAATTACACTACAGGATCCGTCACCTTAATCAGCCTGAGAACAGGACAATTTATTTTCAAGGGAACATTAATTTCAGACAAGCTAAAGTGAAACCTTTTAGCGGCTTAATGCAAAAAAGGCGGGAAAAAATGCAGATGTCCCACTAAACTCAAGCTGTAAAGGATAAAAGGTAAAATAATAGCTATCATGGGAAGTAGCAGAGATGGAATTCATCCCACCTGTAAGAGAATAATTAGTAAGATGCACAGTCAGGAAAAATAAAAAAAAACATATCAGGGCTTGCACGTGAAATTAAATCCAGGTCCTACAGACTACAATAGCTACTCTTGCTAGGGTTCAGTTTCTGTATGTATAAACACACACACATACAGATATCGATTCAAAGTGAAGGCTGGAGGTTTACAGAGGCAAAGAGATGTACATGCACATGAGCATGACAGGAGCATTGTCACAGCTACACTGGAGAATGGGCTGCATGCTTTTAAACCATCTTCTCTCTTAATAAAACACCCGCCCTGGAATATACAGATTATTATGCAGAATACTCTTCCAGACAAGGTTTTTAGAGAATTTAAGGGATTTGCTTGGTCAAGTCCCACTCAAGCTAGATATGAGATAGATATTATTCCTTAGGACTGTCTTGAAAACCTTAATCATAGATGTCTATCAAGTGTCTTGTATCACGAATCCCTTAAGCTGAATGCAGTCCGCAAAGCAATCTGTGGAAGAGGTTCTTTACTACAAAATGGCAGAGAAACTTCTGCAAGATGATACTATGTTTACAGAACCCAAAATAACTTTACAAGTTTTTTCATTCCTACTTTCGTCACGATGCGCAATTTTAAATTACTGTCATGTTGGCCAATGGATCATGGCAGTTCAGTATTAGTTACGATACATCAACGCTACCTTTTGTCTGCAATATTCCAAACACACTCAATAAATACTTATTTTCTGTACTCACCTAAAGCAATCTGAAGTCCTCAGAGAAATGAACAGTACATCTGTCACCAAATGGGGTTCTGTTACCATAATTATATAAAAATTATGTAAGAAAATTAGAAAGTATGAAATGCTGACAGACAAATGCAAGGAATGAGTCCTACTCCTAAGTGCTGATATAACTTCAGATACTGTAAAGTTAATAAAGATTTCTAGAGGAACCGAATTATTACATAACTAAGAGGGTGCGGGGCGAAGAGTTTTAAAGCTATGAAGCTGCTTTGAAGCCACACTGATCTCTCATAAAAGTTTCACCAGCAAAATGGACATAACTTTTTGACAAGATAAAACCATTCCGGTTTGACATATTCAACCCAAAATGTTTTCATCTTAGAAATATCAAAATTATTTGAGAGTTGGGTCTTTTAGGTTTCGCCTTTGGGTTTCTTTGGAGACGGCACTGTCAAAAGTTAAAAACAAGTGCTGTACAAATCAACCAGAAAATTCATGGAGCGGTATATTGGAAACTAGGATTTATTCACTGCAATACTCATAAAGCTCCTTCTCTTATTATACCTGCTCAGCAGCCAGAATGGGTCAAGGAATGGGGGTTTTTTGTTAGTTTATTTCTAACTGTTCTTTTAAATACTCTTTTGACTGGATTCAAGAAGCTTGCACCATCTGTGGTTTCATTCCATCACCTCATTTCTGACGTTAGGTTTGTGCTTCCTAAAAGACAGCTTACTGTTGTCATATATTAAGAGAAGGAACAGTTTCCTCTTTCTTCCCTAAACAGGCAGCTGATTTCTGCAGCTAAAGTCTGTACCTAGGCAGAGATTTTGCCTCCCCCTCCCAAATGCAAATAGACTAGTGCATGTATTTAGTAAGAGCCGTAACGGTCATTTGCACTGCAAAGCATTTGTACCACTTCGCTGCAATTCTCTGATTGTCACCAGAATACAAATACCGGGTGGAAAACACTTGATCACTTCCTAAGGACTCTGTGTCTTTACTGTTAACTTTTTTACAGAATGCCACCACAGTGAGTTTAATATATTGCAACCATATCCGGTTAGCAGGAGGTCCATGTAGGTGTAGCTGTGGCTATCACCTCTATCACTGTGCACTCACACACAGAAATCAAAAGCTTTACATCAGATGCAATGTGAAATGCGGAGGAGGAACCAACATACCCAGGGACACACTGCAGTTACAGGTGGCAAAGCCAGGAATGGATGCTCAGCTACTAGGCATCACTGCCCCTCTCATGTACGTACACAGAGATGATCAAGCCAAACTGTCCCCATCGTCTAGGGGGAACCTAACCAACAGCATTTATCACTTATCTTAACAGTTCTCACCTCAGGAGAAGCCCACGGTGAGATCGAGCTGTACATGCTCTTTCAGCAGACCAGTGCAACGTTCACTTCATGTGGAAGCTTCTCGTTCCAATGTGAATACTCTGTGAATGCCTGCGTCAGGGAGTCAGAGCATGTGGTCTTGATGCGCTACTCCCCCTGCTCAATCAGGTAAGTCCTTTACCAAAGAAACACTTTTCCTTTTCTCCTGCTTCTCTTTTCTACTTAGGACTACTTATCAGTCCCTACGAGTCATCCGTACTCCCTTCGCTGATACAGCCCCAGAGGACAGCAGGCAACAACTTGCAAAACTGTTTCTCATCAGTCGTCTTACTTTGCATCACCTACCTCTACTCCCTGGTACCACAAGAATGTAAATACAGCTCTAGATAGTTTGCAGACTGACAGTAAAAATGGCATCATGAGAAGCATACGCAAGATTTGCACTTGTTGGCCCCTGATTCGTTGGTGCTGAGTGACCCTGTCTATGCTGACCTGGAAAAGAAGAAAATCTGATAATGATACGAACCAGGCCATGCTTCGCTCCTTCTGAAAAAAAGGAGAACTGACTGAGATTTGTGCTGTAGGCAAGGAATATTTACCTTGTGGGTAAGACGGTATGCAGCCAGCACATGCTGTGCTCTCTGAGTACCTGGAGGTGCCTGTTTCTCTTCAGAGGACAGGCAGGCAAATTTAGAGCAACCCCCAAGCAGCCCTTGAAGCGTGAAGCTAGCATGGCGGTTATTCCCAGGCGTTTCCTAAGAGCAGATCTGCTTTCTGTTCTCTCGCTTACATACAAAAGGCTGAAAGAACAATATAATTATCCTTATGAATCAGCAACACTTAGTTCTTGAAAATATGATAGACTAATGAAAGCAGCTCCTTTCTCTGTAATTTCTATACTTAATGCAGGTTTATAGTTAACACTGAGACACTAGAATTTCTGTTAAAGATTGCCTGTTTACCCTTCCTCTCTATAGCCATTATAGTATCCACCAGACAATACAAACAGCTTTCACTTAACAGGCAAAGGAGGAGAAATGACAAGATCTGACATTATATTAATATATTGGAAGGCACGCTATTATTTTGTTCAAATATGCCTTTGGTAAATTGTTATCAAACTCTGAGGATATGGCTCAAAACCCCATCATTCTCTGGACGAAATTAATAGCTGCCCAAAAGCCTCATATGGACATCTGTCACAGAGTCCTCCCAGCCTGCTCTATTATTTACATCTTGCAATATTTCACATTTACGTAAGATAATTTCTTTATTCTGTAACTTTCACGGATTTTGTCAGTTCCTTATTCTGTCAGTTCAGGGACTGACATAACGGTGGAGTAAATCTCAAGTCAAGGACGTGAAATGCAGACATGTAAGAAGTGGCCAGCTGCAAAGAGTGGTCGCACTCCAAACAGTAACACCAACACGAGCTGGGCACAGAGTAATTTAAAGACTGATCTGGGGCTCGAGAAGTGCAATTCTAACCCTCCTGTGCAACCGCAGACATACGAAAGAAAGCTTTGTTTCTTTACATGGTATTAGATTCTAAGCTCAGATTCAAATCACAATTTTAATAAGAATTGCCGTGCATACACTAAGACTTATGTTTGCTAATACTGATTCTTGATTTGTCATTTCTGTGCTTGACTGAGGTTACTCCCTGCCTCTCGATTCCTGGAGCGCAATGCCAGAACTAACTGTGTCACCCACTTAATCTGATGATGTATTTAGTATCAACAGAAACTAATCCTGAACACGTAAAATCAGAAGCCAGTGAAGAGTTAAATCAAAAATCCCCAGCTCCTGGGAAAAATGCATGCAATTTTTTTCTTAGCTTTCCCAAAAATAAAGCAAAAGGCAAGACTGAAAATGCACCAAGTCTAAGCCTACATAAATCAAACTCTTGTTAAGAAGATACATACAAGGTCTAAGTGTACAGCCTGTTAATAAATCCATCCCTGACCATACAAAAGGTGTTGTTCAAAACCACCATTTTATGATACTCCAGAACTTAAGTATTTCTCTCTGACAATGCATCAGCAGACTATACCCTCAACCCATGATCCTGACAATAAACATCTCATTATCAGCCTTTTCCTTATGGCTCATTAACTTTTTAGAAAGAGGGGAAAGAAATGGAGAAAACACTAAAGACGCATCATTGGCGTCTGATGTATGTTACAGTAAACAATGGTTCCTTCTGTTCAGTGTCTCCCGTTTGTCCTTCATACTCCAACCTCTGCATCTTACGGTAGGGTTTCAGACTCATAAAACAAGACACAAGCTATAAACTGTGACTCAACTAAGCTGAATTCCTTTTCAAAAGAAACATCTCTCTCAGAGAATTTTGTGTTGAAAGAAAAGGCTGACAGTATTGCAGAGGGGGTATGAGAACAGGAACAAAATTTGCATTTGCAGAAGTGAGAAAAATGCACCCCCTCGGAGGAGGTTAGCTCCTTCAGGCTGCCTTTGAAATACCTGTCTCGCGTCTCCCGAGATAACTCCAGAACAAAACACTTATGAAAGATTTAAAAAAGATTTCAAACATTTAAGTCCACTGCCATTAACTCAACAGTATTCTACCCATTTACAGAATAACAGAATTGTTTTGGTTGGTAGAGACCTTGAAGAGGTCATCCGGTCCAGCCGTTAACCCAGCACTGCCAGGTCCACCACTAAAGCACGCCCCTGAGCACCACGTCTACGCGTCTTTTAATCCCTCCAGGGATGGTGACTCCACCACTGCCCTGGGCAGCCTCTTCCAATGCTTGACACCCATTTCAGTGAAGGAATTTTTCCAAATTCCCGATCTAAACCTTCCCTGGCACAACTTGAGGCCATTTCCTCTACCACAGGTCGTTACCTCTACCATTTACTACCATAGCAATGAAGCTAATACAACAGCAAAGGTTCTGGAAATTTCAGCCTGAATGGCCGGAATTTCAAAAGCAGCTGGCACGACTGGATGCACGTCCCAGTGGGAATGTCAGAATGGCTGTGGCTCAGCATGTGTCCTACAACTACAGCCCCACCGCAGAGACTGGAGCTACTCTTAACTCCCGGCACACGGAGATGATCGAGGATTGAGCCTCCTGGGTTAACATGGGGCTGACACTGGTAAGTTACCAGTGCTTCTTACATTACCGCACAACCTAAACGGGTGAAAACGTTTCTTCACGTACACTTCAGAGAAGTACTAGAAAATGCATATGTTTATACAAACAATTGAAATAATGCGCTTTGCCTTCTGAAACTGTTATCATCCTGGACCTCAAAGCACATTAGCGGCATTACTGAATCAAGCCTCGCTAACAATGATCTTCACTAGTTGATCTGGCATTTCTAAAACTGAGGCTAGCCCAAGAAGGGCTGAGTGGGAGTGACAGGGATTGGGAGTCGGCACAGTGTGTCCCCGGCTACTCCCCAGCAAAACAGTATAACCCCTAAGGTTTCAAATGATGAAAGCGTTCCCAGAATCTACCTTGATGAAATGTATCTTCCGAGTGGACAGTACAAGATACATTAATGGACAACCAGTGGGATGCTATTCTTGTGCTACATGTACACCGAGGCTCAAATGCGATCCGGATGGCTCCCTGGTGTTTGAATTTATATACAGAGTGGGGACACTGGATATTGTGTGTTGCTACACAGAGCTAAAACATTGCAATCTCTGTTTATAAATCTTTGAGAAAAATGCATTTTCCTGAGCTGCAGCTATGGCAACGAGCAACCCAATATTGAGCTGGGTTGCATAGTGTAATATACAGAGCATTTTTTTGTTAACTTCTGAAATAATTTATTGGAAAATCTGGCACAATTAGAGTGCAGTCCATGTATTTATTCAATATGGATGGGTTTCATGTTCTGCAGTGTTGTCTAGTAAAAACTGAAGATTTTTTCCTTTGTTTCTCAGAGCTGTTTTGTTTCATTTAAAAACAAAACAAACCAACAAAAACCCCCAATCGAGACACCCCTACCTTCAAATTCTGAACTTCTAGTGAAAACCTTTGATTTCAAAATTGGCCCTAAAGGTTCCAGCTCTTTCAGAAATGAGACACCTGATTTCATTATCATTCTGAACTTTGGGGATATCTATTACCATTACATCGCTTGGACTGTGGGACACCTTTGTGACATGGATGCAGCCGTTTCTGAATTACAGCAAAGACGGGGATAAAGATATAGGCTTTAAGCCTGTGTCTTTAATAAATACAGCTCTAAAGTATGTCTACCTTTGTTGCTAAGAATTTGAAATATTCAACTTCTGGCACCAATACCGGCACCAAATTCTGGCACCAATGGTATCAATTAATAGCGTCCTTGGTATCACCTGCTTACACATTCTTAGGATACCTGAATTTGTCACTTTACAGGGGAAAACAGTCATTCTTGTGCTACTCTGAAGAGACAAATTAGAGCAACCTCCCCAAATTCTTAGTATACAGTTATTTGATCAAGGGACTGACATTCTATGCTTATAGGCAATATATGGCTAAAATCAGTCAACAAATTAATAAATGCCTCTGTACCTCGGTTTTCCCTTCTATAAAATGAGGATAACAGTACTGGTCGTCTTTGTAAAATACCTTGAGATCTATCAAAAAAAAAGGTGAGGTATCATTGGCAATATCCAGTTTGAACATGAAATCCCTAAGTGTGTCTCCTGCAGTCCCAGGCAGTCATGAAGTAATTGAGAAACTGCCTGCATACAAATTACCAAATAATGGACTCCAAATGCTTGTATTTTCTTTTATTTACTCCTAACACCGCTGCAAAAAGTGCAACCTTTCTTAACTGTTTCTGATGTCAAGTACTTACATTTGCCTTTACCCTGTGTTTACCCAGAATGTTATTTTCACGGCTGCCGAGAACATCATTATCAAAGAAATAGCCAGTCTAAATTATTAAGAAAACGGAACAATTGATGTTTCTATAATACACCGTATTCCCCATCCGAGCCTTGAAATCAATTATGGAAAACATTAGGCTCCTCTGTCTTCCCTTGGACCAATTTCAAGATCCAGTATTTTATCATCATTTGTTCCAACATTGTAATTGTCCATTGACTTTGATTAAGCTCTTTTTCGCCTAAGCTCTTGAGCATCAAGACTCTTGCCTCTGAATGCATAAAGCAGCTTGCTTTGTAGTGGTTCCACCCCCTTCCCCATACTCTTTATTTTTTCTTGCAGCTGAATTGGTGATTTTCAAAGTATCTTCTGCAAACCTCTCTCAGCAACTCCTTTTCCCTTTTTATTCTCAGTCTTTATGAACAGAGGTAGGTGCTATTCTTCCTCAGGTTTCTTTTCTTGGCTACGGGAAGTCCTCAGAGTTGGAAGCACATCAAAACAAGGAGACGCTTAACTGCTGGGACACCTGCTTTTTGAGTTTCAGGCAGGATTCTGCATTCCCTGAAACAAATTACCTGATTGAAATTCTCTGCAAAGTTATCACTTCCCTGAAATTCTGTAGTGTCCAACTTTGCTGCAAATTCAGTATTTTAAATGTGAAAGACCCAAAGTGCCAATTCATCACGAAGAGCTCCAAGCACTCATTCCACCTCGATGTCAAGAGAAAAGCAGTCTGAGCTGAAAAGCAGGTTCCAAATCTCTTGAGATCACCAGTGAAAATTTTGGTCTACCTTGGCTTCCGCGAAATGCTAGACAAAAATGACATTCTTGTGCCATAGGGACATTATGTTCTCAAAGCATCTCACCTTACAAAAATAAAAATACTGTAACGTTCCTAAACGTTGCTGAATGTCCCTGATTTCACTGTTTCCATGACAAGATGAAGAGAGATGAAATCATCAGGGATGCGGCAGACACAAGTCCTTTGCTTAACGGTTAACAGCTGATGGAGGAGGTTGGCAAATACTGAATGCTGAGAAACTGACCCCGTACTCTGATGTCGTACCGCACCAAGGAGGGCCCTTCCTGACTTCCCTGTCTGTGCCTAATGAAAGCAGATCACCTCTGTCCATCTCCACTGACTCTATCTGACCTGGCTGAAAACCTGTAGAATACAGCAATCAAAGGTAAAAGTAAAACCCTTTTTTACTAAAGAAAACAACACGGATAAACTTTCTGAACCTTGGCAGGACCCTCAGGGTTTCGCTGTTCCAATGTACCCACCTGCCCTGCAAAACATTCCTTTTGGCCTGAACAAATACAAAGAAACAAAGAAGGTGCCTGTTTCCAACAGCTGCTTGACCTATCTGTCTCATTCGGCCAGGTATTTAAGCACCTACCTTACTCTAAGCAAACCCTTTGGGGGCTATTTCTGCACTCGAAGTGTTTACTCGGCGACCATCACTCTTACCACAGTGTAATTCTCTATTCCAAACAAATTAAGTGTATTAAGCTTCAGCTGGACGACCGAGTTCCACCACAGAGTGGGGAAGGAACAGAAAAGAGAAGGAAGGAGAAGGCTAAGAGGATCTGTCGGGTCTGCAGGCCTCCTGGGAAAAGCTTAGAGCCCACACCTGGCCTCACATGATGCTGACACAAAACTGCTACAGTTTGGAATGACTATTGTTTAGCTTCCTTAAAAACCAGTCCTTTTTCTGGCTGCTGCTGAGATTAAGTTCTAGCCACTTGGGTCAGGGCTGGTTTAAAAATTGTTATTGCTCAAGCAGAAAGTCCATTATCCATTCAGACATTTGGCCTACTCTTTTTCTTTTCTTTTATTTTCTTTTTCCCTTCTTAACGCTACTGCACATCAGATGATTGTATTGACTCATCCCCTTACAAAAATAAACATTCTTGGATGTTGGGAGCATATGTGAGATCAATGTCTTTCTTGACTCACTGCTGCAAATATCCAGGATCTGTGGGCTCATTTGGGGTCCTTACTAAACTGAAAGGCAAAACTCTTCATTAGAGACAAAGCAGCTCCATAAGCAATACAGATCCCTGAGACCTTGTAAGGTCCTGCAGAGGGAACTTCCTTTGCAAACACCCGTCAAAGCACTGAACACCACGGTTAGTATTAGGGTATTCGTCAGTAATCCGCACAGTAGCTTTCTGAAAAAGCAGGCAGGATGTGAAACAGCATGAGCAGAACCAGCGCATGGGTTTTATCCAAGGAGAAAGGTTGCGTGTGAAACGTGCATCTCGAGCTCCCCTCTCTCTCCACGCATGTTCAGAGACCCACGCGACACAGGCCAAAAGCAGATAGGCACAACTCCTGTTGCAGATCCTTCACAATTTGCCTTACGAGTTTCAGCCAATTAAGCTGGTTAAACTCAGCTCTCACTGACTGGAGAGCAGACTCCTCCGTAAAACATGGAGTTACACACCCTCTCCCTCATCCACTGCCTTCTACACTGTGCTTGAATGCCCGGCCCATGCACGAGGGATCAGGAGGATCCTGGAATACGCAGGAAAAGCATGGACTGAATGGAGGAGAACTATGTGGCAGTGATGTCCAGTTTGCTACTGCAATTTGCAGTGGATTTTGGAAAACTGGAAAAGTACAGCAAGATAGGCAAAAACGACTGGTAGGCTTGGGACAACGTCCTTCAACAAGAGACCTTAAGGCATCAATCTATTTATCCCATTAAAAAAAAAGTGACTAGCTTATCACGTATACATACCTTTTGAGATAGCAAATAGAAAGCACCAAAGAGATTTTTTAAATTGAGTATCGAAAGATATCAAAAGAAACAGCAGCTAGACATGAAATGCCGGACTCATACAAACTAGAAGTTGGGATTTATTCAGTTATTTATCAGTGAAGGTGGTTAACCACTGGAACAAACTGCCAAGGGAAGTGGAGGCATCTCTGTCTTTTGGAGTATTCAAATCAAGACTGATTGCCTGGGCGGTATGCATTAATTGAACATCAGCTATCAGGTTCAATAACCCCAGGTGAAACACACAGCCTGCATATTCAGGAAGGCTTAGATGTCCTAATGGTCCCTTCTGGCCTTAGACTGTATTAATTGAGTGCACAGTGTTAATCATTTTAACAATATATTGCGCCTTCCTCTCCCTTTGTGCATTTTAACTAACAATTCCAAACTCAGTTCAGCTCCCCCTACCTCTGAATATAGGTTTCATACTGAAAAAAGCTCCGTTACGATACAATTGGTGAAATACAGGTATAAACCACTAAGGATACTTCTACACTGTGGTAAGACTACTGCTGGCTATAATAATGGTTTCCCTCATTAATTCTCAGAGTATCTTGACTCTGCAATACATTTGGTAGCAGATGTTTTAAAAGCACAGTCCAAGGAAATTTTGTACGACCGGGCTACAAATGTCTTTGTGCAGACATACATGTATGTACCATACGTGCATGTTTAGAATGCACCTGTCTTTCCCACATAGCCAAGAACTGCACTCTGCAACGATTCTCTCTGAAGAATACCTTGGGACACATTACTGGATCCCAACCAGGACGATTACTTTCACTGTGAATCAAGATCACAAGCCTTCCTCCCCTCCTTTCCCTGTGCACACACATGCACACACTGAGAAGACAGTAATTTCTTTATAAACTAAAAACGTCCCTTCCTATAACCGCCGAACAAACTCCTCTGATTTCGCTGTCCTGCTCGGAATCAGTACAGTTCCCCTCAAAGACTGCTAGTGTGGAAAGCAACAGCTGAAATACACGCCATACCAAGGCATCTTTCCCCTTTGTTTTAAATGAGGATCTCTCTCTTCTCTTAAAAAAAAAGTCGCACTGGGAGTTGCCGAATCCTAGGGACAGTATTGTCACTCATGTTCTGTACAGGTTTTAGCATATGATGTGCAGACTCTTAAACCTTGGACTCAGCTCAGCGGAGTTCATGAGAAGAGAAAATAGTGTCTTAGAGAAAGTAAAAAGTGGGTGCAGAATATCTTTCACACCTTAGAGGTGTCGAAGGGCACTCACCTGCTCCTACACAGTAAAATATCAGCTGTTTAAAACTATCGGTCAGCTTTCAAAGTCAGTCAAATAAGAGCAGAAATGAGAATGGGAAAACACAGGTCTAAACTGAGGGTCATGCTAGTAAATGAGAATAGAAGCCTTTTTATATATATATATATATATATATATATATATATATA
>VZSC01017228.1:147233-180510 GCA_013398225.1 Steatornis caripensis
AGGGTCATGCTAGTAAATGAGAATAGAAGCCTTTTTATATATATATATATATATATATATATATATATATATATATATATAAAAATATATATAAAAGACATTTTCTAGATCACGTGGCTAAGCAAAAAGGTATACTCCAAAAACTCGTCATCTTTAAAATACTGTACTTTTCATGGCTATCTCACGATCCTTTCTTCAGTCGTCATGTGATCTTTCTCCACTTGGACTTGTTCTGTGTCAAACAGCGTCTTGCACAAGGGTCAGCAACAGACACAGCAAATCCCAGTAACACAGACCCTACAAGATCTAACTTCTGTTTACTTCAGTGAGAGCTGGAAGGCATTCAGTACCCTGTGAAAAGAATTCAGATCTCTTTAGTGAGGTCTAATGAGCTGTGTATAATTTACAACACAGAATGTACTACCACGTCGGCTTTTCAGCAGGTACCATCGCCGCTACACTGGCACATGAAAACAATTCAACCTAGCTAGATTGCTAGGTCTACATACTTCTATTGAAGATAAAGGTTGGAAAATTTAAAAAAAAAAATCATTTCTTGACCTTTTTCTTCTGGGTACTGTACAAGTTACAAAACTGAATCTAACACATGCTCAGAAGGTGGCAGGTAGGAACCAAGACTGGAAGAATTAGATTGTTAATAGCTGCAAAAAATAGCTACACTTCTAACCACCGCAAACCAGCACTGTTGACAGAGTGATGGAAAGCTGACAATACCTTGCCAAGCAGGGTGAGGCTATCATAACCGAGCAGATGATTAGTTTTAAAACTTTTAATGGATCTCTGTCCACTGCAGTCTGATGGAGTGAACAGTGCCGATACCCCAGGGAAATGTGAAACTATTTTATATCTCATTTGCAGGAAGGAACACCCAGGAGGTACTTTCTTTTGACAGAATACATAAGACCTACCTGAACGCATTGCATTAGCTTTCTGTGCTGCTCCATACAGCAGATGCTAATATTTTTTATCCCGGACTGGCCTCATTAAGCTGCCTAGCATAGGAGGGAAATGTAAACCTAACAGAAATTCTTAGTTCTGTTTTGTCTACAAAACACATTGGCTGTGTAGGGGGGAAGCATCAGCAAATAGAAGCAAATAAGCAAATAAGCAGCTGGGTTTAACATAAGGGGCAAAGCAGGAGAGCTAAAAATGAGCTTACCTAGAAATGCACTGGGAAAGGAGACAAGCATAATCTGACTTAGGCCATAAAAAAGCCAATTTTGTCCCCCTGCAGGAAAGGGTTAATGTCTGTCTTAGACACGTACGGTGTACGCTTTGTAGGTAAGTCAGCTGAGAGAACAGCGGCTGATTGTTAGTTGCTTGCCGGATGGCGGCACTTCTTCAGCTCAAAGAGCCAGACGCCTGGCCAACAATATTATACCTACAGGCAGGCCCTCCAGCTGAAGAAATAAAACACACAGAACATGAGATAACACAACAGAGGAACTAGAGAGGCTACAGTGTGGGCTGAGCAGAGCCAAACTACAAATAATCAAGTTGGACATAGCTGGAACACTGTCCTTTGTTATTCAGTTGCTTGTTCTCAGATCAGACTTACAGGTGGTTCTCATCTCTTTAGGACTCTCGTAGGCTCTCGCCAAGTTACTACGCGACCTACCTCTAAGGCAACTGAGAAAGTGGCTCAGGTCCCTAAATCAGTCACTTTTCTGCTGAAGCTCATAGTATCTGCATCTTGGCTCCGCTCCTCTCATAGCGCAGGCTGAATATTAACGCTGCACAGGGCATGCAGATTGTGTCTAACAGTAAGCTAAGACTTATCTTCAGTTCAGCGTCTACAAACCATTCAACAATTGGCCACGTAGGCAGTGAACTGTTAATGCTGCTTTTCAGCCAAGCTCCGCTGGTTCTGCTGTTGCCTCCTCCTATGTTTCATCTGCTTGCAGCAACCTACCTAGCGAGCAGACGGTTAGTTCTCCAGGGAGGTGGCTATATGTTTGTTACAAAGCAAGGGCAATGCCAGGCACACTGGGGCCCAGGCTCCTGACTGGAGTTATAATGAAAATTTTATATTTGTGTTAACCCAAAATGAACCCACTTTGCATAGCTAATGAGCTTCTCAAAGCAATCCGAGAGATTTCATAACAACATGCTCCCACAAAGAAAGATCCTTCACTGTACAGTATCTTCAGAGTATCGCACATAAATATTTTAGCAAACAAGATTAAAATTCCAGAATGCGGTTTCTCAGCCCAAAGGTATAATCTTCACCTAAATAACAAAAACTATAAAAACATTCAGAAATGTAAAAGTTTCATTAGTTTGCAAAGTGAGTGTCGAGTCACAGTTATTCCAAGGAAAATGTAATACTGCAAAAATTACCAGAGCCATCCTCTTTATTAACATTACTTGATAAAATGTGAACAGAATCATGTTAAAACTATTACATTAATATTCCTCAGAGAGTTGTACTATAATTTTAGCTTCTCTTTCTCGCTCTCACTCGTTTTGCCCTGTGAGTCAACATAGGAGGATGGTTGGCAATCAGCTCCTGCAATTATCTTTCTCCCTAGATTTGAATTGTTAACCGTAGCTTCCACTAATAGAACTGCAAATGGATAGTATCCTTTTCACTTGTATTTACTGGATGAACATTATGCTCAATGACTCTTGTGCTCGAGGCACGATGCTAAACAGAGGGCAAAAAGGACAAGTTTTATTTCTATTAGCTTGCCTAATGGCTGCAGTGGAAATAAAGACAAGAGCAAAGACCAAAGGGCCATCCAAGGTGAATGCATGGCTCGGGAAGACTGTAAATGGATGACAGAGATCTCCCCATTTGGGGAATTCTGGCACGTACACAGCATAACATTCTCTGCTTCTAACAGCTATGTATCCAGGGAACTCCTGGTGAGGCTCTGACTGCTCTGGGCCAGATCCACTAGAGACTCCTCATTTCCCATTGATTTCATGTGCCGGTTACAAGTATAAAAACTAGTGAATCTGGGTCCTTTGCATTTTGGAAAATTGAATTTATACTCAAAATCCGATTTTGAGAATTTTCACTCGGTGAAATTTCTCCATGAACATACACGGTAGCTCTCTATTGGGCAGATGTCAACAAAACGATCCCATGATCTTTCTAATCTGTCTAAATGCTCACTTCAGAAGCATAAAAGGATGGAAAGGACCATGAGAAAGCAGCTCCATACTCCTTCTTGGACACTCAAAGGACAATGTAAAGATCGTTACACGTGTATAGCAAGAGATATATTGACATAAAGCGTGCACTGTATACCTTCTTTGCCAGTTTGCTATACATGCTTTTAATAATTAGACCTGCTTTTTTAACTTACAGAGTACAAGCCGTCGAATTCAAACTGCGCCAAGTACTGTTCTGCCCCACTGCACGTGGTCATTTCTCCAGGTAGCGAAATGGGACATTTAGCAAGAGTCCTGAAAATGTCCTTGAGTATGAAAACGTGTACAAAGACTAACCTGATAAACCTCGAGACCACACTTCACAACGCTCAAGTAACAATGTGAACATTCTGCAAAGAATGAAAAAAGCCCGCCAAAACAACTTGACAGTAATTGGATTTTTCTGCCTGCCAAGCACACAGCTGGTCTACTAGACTGCAAGCCACGAGCCCATTGATTCGGCTGCCCTTGGAGCTGCTTACATGGATCAAGAAATTCCAGTCAGAAATGAACACTTGGTCTTTCACGCCCGTATTTTGTTATACACGACAGCAGTGATCACACGATCACGTGGTTGCGGGATGGTTCTGTCCATTGAATCACACAGGAAAATTCTTGTTAGCTATGCTCTTTGCCGGCATTTGGAATTCTTTCACAACCCAAGACAAACACTGCAGGGAAGCTATTCTAGGCTCAGAAAAAAAGGAACTGGCTTTCAAACTAGAGATAGTTACAGTAAAAAGAATAAGTGGAAGGAGAACATCAGGATGTATTTGATGATAGCACACCGCTTTCAGAACTCAGGTAATTACCCAGCTCTGGAAAATGTTCCCCGGAGAGAGGATTTGAGCCAATGGTACTATAAATCTCTGCGGATCTATAAATTGTACAGCCTACGAAAGCTCTGTACCAGGGCCCAGAGCTGCCCGTCCCTTGTCATTGGCTGCTGGCAGACTGGCTGTGAGAAGGCACAGAAATTAAAGAGTATGTTAATACTGTTTTAAAGCTTGGCTCTCACATTATTAGTACGACTCCTGAAGAAAAAAAAAATGCAGGCGTTACACAGCACGTGAAACACTGATCCCAGACCTGGAAATTTCAGGTGTCACACATTTCAAAATTTCTCTAAACGAAGTGCACTGTTCTACAACCTCCTTGTGCAGCTATGTGTTGCCTCATGGCTGAGGTGCTCCAAGGTCAAACATCCACACCATGTTGTTATCTGATCACCGGGGGGAAAAAAACCTCTACTCAATCTGATCGACTTTCTCTGCTTTTCAAAAAATGTACTCCTCCTAATGTCTAGTGCTATTTGTATTGCTTGTACATCATTATTCCTCTCCCTAACAACCCTGTTCCTTCCTGTGTTTCCTAAATCTAAGCAAATCAAACCTGAAAGCAAGATGCTTTTCATTTTCATCAAAATTTTCAGCAGAGCAAAATAATTTCCTTTTCCCCACCTCCTTTCATTTTCTGATAGGCTCTAATCAACATCCCACATACTAAAACTCTTTTGAAAATCCAAAGTGGAATTATGTGATTCAATATACTCAAGTCCCATTTGCTTTCAGTAGTCTTTACCCAGGAGATACTTTTCTCTTTGGAAAATCTGGCGCATAATGACTAAAAATTACCTTCCCTTTCTGCCGTTTGGCTCAGGTCTTTCTATCCCTCTCCCCGCTCCCTTTTGAGACTCCACAAAATTGCATCTATTTTATCCTGTTCTCCCCTGACTCTTTCAGTTCTCTACACCAGAACGTACCTGGACTTTTGTATTCATAAAAAGGAACCAGGATGTCCAGAGCCCCTCATTAGCCCTAAAAGTGAACGACTAGTTCTTCTAGCACTGAGCGTTGGTTGCGAAGGCAACACCTCTTTGATCTCTATAGCACAGACCCAAGCAAGCCACAGGAGCCAAATGCAACCAGTGCCAAAACTGCCTCTGACTTCGGTTGAAACAGAAACAAGACACATCAGTTCCTGCTGGGAACTGCTGCCATGACTGGAACCGAATGATCTGCACTGAAGCCTAAAAAAGTGTAGCATAAAATCAAGAGGTACATCATTATCATTCACTTGTAATAAATTAGCCCCCTTCAAAAGGACGCACACCACCAGTGGCGGTATCCTTCAGTATTTAGCTAGTCACAGTAGCCACATTTGCCAAATCACACGCTAGAAAACTAGCTGATACGATTTAATCTAGAAAAATTACATGCATTGGATCACACAATTCCTATCTATAAAGCATTATAAGCGGCAGAATTCGCTGTTCATTCAACCAAAAAGCAATTATATAAGCAGAGCAATGGGGAAGCATCTTCCCAGCTTCAACGGGATGGAGAATAGATGAAACCATGAGAAAAGGCAGGCAGGACTTACATTTCGAGGTCATGGAGTTTAAGGCTGTTTTTGTTAAGGGGATTTTTGTTTTGTTTTAAACAGAAAGTTTGCAGAATCTACGACACTCACCACCTCTCAGAAGCCAGAAAATACATGGATGTGCTACATTTAGGCTGGAGAATGACATGAGCAGAGGAAGGACATCTGCATGGTCTGGATGGTCTGAAAAATCTTTCTACTCAAGTATGTACTTACATCCTTCAGCATTTCCTTTCGTAGAAGATGACAGGGTAATCACAAGAATGTTGCACTGTCAGGAAGCAGCATATTAAGTTCTACAATCATAAAAAGCCCGGCAAAGCAGAATATGATCACTGCTAGAAACGCGTGGACATCAGATGCTGTACTGAAACTGCACTACTGAAATAATTCAATCTTCCATGCCAGATTATATACGCAACGTCGAAAAGAATTATTTCTTCCACACAGAAGCAATGACTTGGCTCTAAATCTAACGATACCACCAAAATAATACTGGTAAGGAATTTAACAGCGTAAACTTTCTTTTCACATGCTACTTCACAGTAAAGACTTCAAAATACAAACCTGTACGCACCGTTTTAGAAGCAGTCAGTTCATGTTTCCAATCTAAACAAAGCAGTAAAATGTAATCACAGTGTTTGTTTTTTCTACAAGTGGTTGAATGCCGAGTAGTTTTCAAATTCTGATTGCTTATTTACAAGGCAAATTTTCGAAGTATCCGAGTGCTCTCTGAAAATCTGACCATTGATGCAGTCTCTGGCTTAGCGGCTCATGGTAAAGCTCAGCTCTTTCAAACTCCCTGTGTCTATTTGCCAACTAGAAACTCAGGCATACGTGCTTTTGAATGCTTCTACCAACACGTCCGCATGGAAGTTCCTGTGTTTGTTATCAAAATAAGATGGACTCAGCAAAAGCAAAGGAAGATGCCTGTCATACAAGTAATATTCTCTTTTTCTACAGCTTGATCTACTTAATACGCTTTTGTCTATTTAAAACGTTCTTCAAGAAGTCGTCATAATTGCTGAACACCTAGAAACTCTGTTACTAAAAGCTCCATCTACTGGTTGTGAAGGAGTACTGACCTCAGAAACATCAGTGTCCATCTTGGCAGGCGTTCATAAATGATGGCAGATCCTGATTTAATTCTTGTTCCCTTACTTCAGCTTTTCCTCGGTGTGTGCCCAGGCTCCTGTAAGCTATTCTCAGTGGTAAAACGTCTTGTGCGTAGTTTGTAGAGCGAGTTGTAAATTCCATATACACACATGCCTTCCGACAAAATTAAGAAAGAAGAGTAAATTTTAAAGACTGTGAGATTATTCTCGTAGCTGTTTCTCTACCAGGTTTCAAACATGCACTCAATATAAACTCCTGTTTAAATTCCAAACTACAGAGACAACCACCCGAGGGCACACATGGCTTTATACCAGCAGTGACACAGGAACACATCAAATGTAAAACCAACGCCTTAGCAAAGTTCCAAACAAATTAGAATTTTGAAGCAGAACACTTAAACTCAGTATCAAATACGTTGCTCATTACTCACTGTTCAGGTTTCTTAACGCCTTCCCATCGTGGTAATTATTGTCTTGCTTTGCTTATTTGCCATGAGCATTCACAGGGTGAAAATCGCGGGGGAGAAAAAGAGACATAGGTACAGCTCAAGGAGGGAAAAATGTTTTGCATGTGGTGAGACTAAACACAGGGTTTTTCCCAGAAATAATTCTATTTAATAAAGTACTACTACTCAGAACAGCACTTCTCCGGTGACTGTAAAAACACACCCCGAGTCCCCCGCTTTACACTTTGCTCACGATTGGTTTTCAGCAGTGACCCCATGTGGGGATTCAGGCTCAAAAAACTGTTCTGTGGAACTGGAGCTAAAGAGGATTCTCAAGACTGAATTCGCTTGCATTGCTCTGTGAACCATTCTGACAGTCACTGAAGCCTTCCACAGCTCCACGGGTTCAGCTCAGGCCTAGAGCACACATGGACTACGACTTGTGCCACGCACTGGAGGAGTCACCGGCAGGTCCATCGCTGCAGGCCGCAATCACGGCCTCTCCCAAGCCGCCATGGAGGACGCTTCAGAACTACTTTCAGCCTCTCACTTTGACGGATGGAACATACCGAGTATTCTGTGTTTCTTCAGCGCCTTTCTCTGCAATACCACCATGCGTGTGACTAGCAGGAATTAAACTGTCACTCCCTTTCTGACTTCTATTTACACTTATTTTAAAGGTGCAGCTCCTGAGACACGGACACACCAGATTATTTATTCAATGTCACACAAGGAGCCAGGGACCAAGTTAAAAACTAAAAATCCTGTGTGATCAATCCACATAATTCTTGTTAGTCAACGCACTTTCTTTCACAACACTTCTGCGCTGGCTTTCAAAGCTCCATTAACACAACCCTTAACTGTTTTTCTGCTTCCCAGTGAGTTTCACAAGGCTGTCGTGTATCCCCAGAATGATCAACACTTAAAACTTCAATGGAAAAAAATCAGAAAAGGAATACAGAGCCAATGAGGCATCTTGAAAAATCCTCCACGTTTTAAGGCATAATTAATAAAGAATGACACCATTTATAGTGTTGGGAAATCAAAGCTCTGCATACGACTGCTGGAGAGAGCTGTCAGATGTATCATTACACAGAAGCCATATAAATCAGATGTTGCTATTTACTTGTTCTTGTAATACAATGAGGAAAAGAAACATTCATTGAAACAAATGCAAACTGTGGAAAATATCATTTTCATTTATTATTTATAAATCATGCTAAGATGTAAAGAGCAAAAGCCCATATATCGTGAGAGCTACTAGGGAAATTTTTAGTAAGGGAGACTTTTTCCTCCAGAGAGTTTGTAATCTAAAAAGAATCAGATGAACACATTTGTGAAGGGCTTTTTCCAGGCACATACAACAGATCAGCAGCAGAGCTGGGTACAAACCTCCCACTTTCTTGTACCAACCGCGACATTTCCTTAGTGCTTGTATTTTTTTATTTTTAAGTCCTGAAAACATACGGATTTGTCTGACCAGCATAAAATACAACAGGTTTCCAAAGCCTGTTTGGAATCATGGGATGTTCCTGTCACACAAATAACATACAATAACCAAATAAAAACTAAATTTTGGAAGGTTGTGCCTACGACTTCTCAGGATGCAATGAGGTAAGCCTTTATTCTGAAAGGGGTAACAAAAACTGGAAGAAGCAAAAAGCAGGTAAGCTCAGCGCTTGGTAGAAGCAAAGTTAAAACACTGGTGGACTAAGTTTTAAATCTATGCTGATGTTATTACAAGTGCTGACCTGAATGATCCTTTACAAGGCTGTAGCCATTATCAATTTGAATGAAGAAAGGAGGAGCAGGTTATAAGAAGTTGATTACGGCTGCAGTGCTGAAGTTCTAATCTTTTTAACAATTTTCCTGGATCCTTTTCACCATTCTAAAACTTCTGTGTCTCAAACACGATCTTCCTCCCTCCCTCCCTCCCCCTCTTCCAGACAGCTAAAATTTGTTTTCCTCAGGCAGCATAAATAGTCTTACAGGAGCTGTAGGAGATCATCTGTGGTTTGGTGGGGAAACAAAAAAGGGCTGACATTGTGGCCACGGTTCAATGGTACAGCAAATCTAGCTTTAGGGCTTCCAGAAGCAGATGAAAACCACGGTGGCCGCATGATGCAAAGCAGTGATTTGGTAGCAACTCAGTCTCGGGAGTATAATCCAATTATAAAAAAACCTGATGTTTTATCCATGCGAGTCTTACAGGCTTTATGCTAGATCAAATACTGTTTGTCTTTCCTACCCATGCCGCTCCACATTTAGGCCATACAGGGTACTGCCTGTCCTTCCACAGCCAGTAGCATACATCAACTGGTAAAGCTGGAATAAGTTCATTACCTTTTTCTCTAGCTTGAAAGAAATGCGATCCTGTACCCACATCTGATCGAGACCAAATCGGTACTTACTGATAATGCACAGATGGAGAATAAATGACTGCAGAACTACAGATTGGCTTTGCAGACCTAAAAGGTTGAAGAAACCCTCTAATTTACTCAACTTTATTGATGCCTTGCTCTAGAGCAGACAAAGGAAGCATTCAAAGTATTATTATTATAACACAACAGTGATCACGAGCATGATAAAGCTGCACTTCTGGAGTTTCAGAACATCTGTCTGTTACTCTACAACTAGTCCAGACTTTCTTGATTCTATAGTTTGTTTCTTTAAAAAAATTCTAGTACGACTTCTCGTGTCTACTGAAGCGTGGAAAAAAAAATTATGCTTTGAAGATAATCAAAGTTGCCCATCAAGACTACTTCAAATTCTCACAGGCTGTATTGCACATGAATACTTATGAGCACGTTTACTGAAGTTCTAAGGCAAGCATAATCAGAAACGTCTTCCTGAATCAGGGCCAAAGACTATAATCCCAGTTCTTTGTTTTCCTTTTTACAGCAGGGAGAGATGCCCTTGTTTCTCATTAGCTGAGTTGGAGTCAAGCGTTCACAAGAACGAGACACAGACTTGTTTGTGCAAACTCGGATCGGAGTTTAGAGTTCCCCGCAATGTAAAAGATCACTCTGTTTCTTGATCCAGTGCATATGTTACAGTGAAATGCTAATTTTAAGATGTAACTTTATGTCATAAAACAAGTAACCGTATAGTTAACAATCGTTTGAACCGGATATGCAAGATACCTGTTAAAGCAACTGTGCTGGAAAACAGGAGGATGCGCTCAAGTTGGAGTGCCCTGAACCCAACCGACATGTCACCGCTGTTACCCCTGCTGTGGCGCAAAAGTGGAAATGCGCCCAATTTTCAAACCTAGCCCCAACCAGTTAATGCCCATCATGCATCATCTAGATCAAGGACTCATTAAAAAAGGCAAGAAAAAAACCCAACTGCATTTTTAGTAACTAAAGAGCCTCTGATAAAACAATTCAGAAATGGATTCTTAGGAGATGCAAGAAGGTGAAATCCTGCATCTTCCACCAAATTCTTTTCTAGTTTATGTCAGAACTTTAAACTCTGTCTGGCTACATTGATTTCAGAATTTCAAAGCTTCAAAAATACCCGTGTCTGAGAAACAAGAGAAGGAAAGGAAAGAGAAACTCTTTCAGACACTAAAACCACCTGCTGATCTATACACTTCAGAGCTTCCACCAGCACCCGGCAATGCACTGGGACAGCCATTCGGTGGTAAATTACCTCTTCCCAGCACAACGAGCATCTCACACATACCAACAAAGTGAAGAGAAGGTTTTCTTTTCATTGTTAAAACTCATTAATATAATTTTTATTTCTCTTGCTCTTTAGGTAAGTAGAGGCAAACACTAAAGACACTAATATTTACATCGGGAATTTGGTTAGAATTCTAACTTCTCTCTGTAAGTCTTTTCAGGAAGAAGGGTGCTGGCAGGTGACTGAAGCACAAGCTTGTAACGCGGAGATAAACAGCAGTAAGGACACTGTTACATTCCAATCAGTCCGTTTATCTCCGAGTGCTGTACAAAGGAACTCAGATACATTCCCATCATTTTCAAATGGGGAAACTGAGACACTGCAGCACCCTGACCCGGCTCACTCATCCTACTGATAAACTGAAGACAGAAACCAAGTTTCACAGGCCCTGGCGTAGGGCTCTGTTGTACTCAATTCTTCCTCCAGTCAGACACGTATCCTCAGAGCAAATCAAATTATTTTCTCTGTAAAACGTGTTATTATTTTCCAATCATCTATAAGGTGCTCAAACACTACAATTTTGAATGTTATATAGATATCTGCATTTCATACCAGTTCTGTCTGGCTGCAATTTTCCACAACTGTATCACCTGTGCAAAAAATGTATATATCTAGCAGGGAAACATCAGTCAGATAATAATGAAAATTACTTTCCAGCCTCCCTGAGCTACATTATTCCAGTCAGGAGCTAATATGAGTTGCCTGAGGAAGCCACATGCTGCAAAGTTCTGAAAGTCCTGCAAAGTGCAAAAACCCTGCTATGCTTTCAGCGCTGTCTGCCGACACCTCACATGCTACAGCCATGTCTGGAACAATAACCAGAGGAATGGCTTCTGAAAACTGTTGTTTTCTGTGATGCATTATGGCTTGACTTGCACCACTAAAACACCATTAAGTAACTGTTCATTTGAATGTCATCATCCTCACTCAAGACGTAATTTTGCTCCCCAAGTTAGTATTTTTAATGGTTTTATCAAGGTTTCTTCCCTTGAGCTGTCTGTTTCTCTGTATTTCGGTGAGAACGTCTAGCTCAAGCGTTAAACACAAATCCTTATCGAAGTGGACTTTCCTGTCCAGATTCTTTCTGCAGTGTCATCTTGAAGTGTCCCATGCTGGTTTTCTCTTCTGCTCAAAGAGCTACTGCTCCTTTCCAGAAGGAGGTGTGATTCAGTGCTGGCTGTGGAAGTCTCTCCTGAAGGCCCGCGGTATGACCCAGTGACACTGTGTTGTCTCTTCCAGGTCGATACAGGCTGCAGTGGTTATTCTGTCAGTCATCGCTACAATCCACAGAGCTGAACCGTTAATTTCACCCGTTTCTCAGGATGACCATCTGAAATAGGATTCCCTGTATCACATTCTATTAAAATCCCACCAAGGGAAGCACTCAGTTGCACCCTTCAGCAAAAAAGCCCATTGACTTCTACCAGCCTTCAGTACGTGCCTAAAATTAGCATAACCTTAAATATTGTTTTGAAGACTTCCCTTAGCTGATATCCAGAAGCCCAAGATTCCCAACTGAAATCTTTGTATTTTCTAAGACTTCAGAAAACCTTTTGTGTGAAAAGCACTTTGAACTCCCTAGAAGAAAGGTCCTCGGAGCGGTATTATGTTCATGTCACCCTGGAGAAGCTGATTATATGACACTAATACCTTGCAAAGAACCTTCACCTCCCCAAAAAAGCTTTCTTCCTCTCTGTGCTAGCAGAAACTGCAAACTTAAAGCATTTCATTTTTACGCTAATAACGTCTCTCTATTACGGCTTAAAAATAAAATCCCAATCTATTTAGCACCTTCCGAATTTCAAGCCTCCCATCATTCTTCTAGTTCTAATCTGTGAAGAGGAAAAGACAAAAATAAGAGTCACCTTGAGAACATATCTGAAATATATGAGAGTGCAAATTAAAACGAACGATGAGAGGCTAAGGTGCTGTGAATGTGTCACATTTTTAGTGACGTCCATCGAATCAATCAGCAATCAAGGAAGACTGAATTATTGCTGGGTAAAGTATCTTTGTTCTGTTTCTTGCGAAGGATTGGACCTGGTGTCTTTTTGATACTGTACCTAAACTTCCCTGGAGATTTGTATCTGCTTGAAGCTATTTGTTTAGGCCTCATCATAGAGGTTTGAATAATAATTAGAGTTTCATGATGGAGAGCCATGTTACTGGCTAGATTTATAGCATGCCAGGTGTCTGGGGGATGCCAGGTAGATTCCAATACTTGACTGCAATGAAGAGCAAATTCAAGATTTCCCTCACTGACCTAACACAGAGGAGAGAGATTACTGCGGCAATTACTGTACGATCTCTGTAACTCCTACAACATTTTGTAAAACCACTGGAAATGCAATTAGTTTTCTGCATCGCCCACCTTACTGTTGTGTTAAATTATTTGGCAAAGGACAGTGATTTCCAAAGCAACGGCAGTTCCGGGTGTTTGCATTTCACAGAGGTGTAACAAGATATGGTAGGGACAGAGCACGGGCTGTGACTCGGAAAGTCCACGTAAGTGGCTTGGATGGGCGAGGTCAGGACAACTTCTGCTCTCCTTGCAAACAAACACTTGCCCAAAACATCGGCTCCTCTCAAGGCGGACACTGTAACCTCAGCTCATAATCATATCACGTTACGCTGCCATGTTATTACATTTATCAAACCTGTAACCTTATTAAAACAACAAACTGGTTTAATAAGACCTATACCTCTAGTTCAGGCTCCGAGGGAAGGAGCAGATGGTCCTGTGAATCATCCTGTTATATGCTCATTCACGATTACGGGGGATGGGGTTGTAAGACCCCACTGCTCCTTTCAGCTCTACAGTCCTGTGTTCACTGGTACACAGCACCTGCTGATCGAGACTTTTGGGGAAGCCACTGTCAATAACAGTATCACGAGTGCAACAATATTAGGAAGAGAGAGGAAGAAAGGGGAAGCAGTTTACACAAGGCCGCATACATGTAGATTTTTCTGTGACTGCAGTAAAACTTACCTTGAGGTTACCTTAGCACTAGGTTTTGTAAAATACCTTGCATTTCTGAGGCAGTGTGCCCAGTCCACAGGTCACTAGATTGAGATTTCAAAGGGCCGTTCTCTTTAGTGCTAATCATCTTTGCGATCACCTCTCCCTCGCTTTGCTGCTCCTCCCATTAGGAGTTCGTTTCCATTACTAAGGTAAGTAAGCTTTTTGCTACATGGAATACCATTTACTGCAGCCTTGTCGAGTCCACAACAATAAACACCCTTTGTAGTACCTCAATACAAATAATAGGTAACAGATTCCGCTTGTATTTCCATTGATAAAAACATGCAAAGTCCTCAATTCAACTGCTATGTCAGTGTTCTCATTTCAGTTCACAAATGTTTGCTTTATCCAACTCATTCAAATATAAAACTCTTGAAGCAACAGAAACAACGTACAACCTATTAGTTAGACATTCAAAGGTCATTCATTTGTTAAGAAAACAGATTTCTAGTGATTACTTCATCTACTCTGCTCTCAGGTTGCCAAGTCAGCGGTTTTCAGTCAGAATCGTCAGTGTCCTCCTACAAGACAAGATATTCTCAGCTCTGAATTGGTGCCATTTCTTTCTCTTCCAGGGCAACTTCTACTTCTCTGAGGCAAACAAAAAGGAAGTCAAGAGGAACATGAGACTCCACAGAAACACCTTTATATCAGAGGTAGAGGAAACGTTTCTCCTTACGCGTGCGTGACCACAGGCACAATCCCATTCACACGGCAATCCCGAAGCTGTCCCATGTGGGACGACATTAGCTGGAGCGATACAATCGCAAACCGCGAACCAGAAAATAGCTTCTAATTTTGCATCTCAAATCGGCTCTTTGCTAGTTGAGCTTTCTCATTTCACCAATCTATATAATGCAGATATTTTAATAGAAACCCATTTAATGGCTGTGGAGGTTGCTATTCTGTTGCAACATCAGTGAACACAGTATTGCTTTCAGCAAAACACTAAGTCAGAGGTTCTTTCATTATAACACTTGCAAGATGAAAAACTATTTTCATTATTAGGTATCAAAGTCTCTTTTAAAGTAACAACAACACTGGAATCTGCACTTTAAAAAGAGGCAAACTAACAAAGGGCTGTGGAAGTTATACAGTTATTACGGAAGTGATGAACGCTGCAGCATGCATATCAAATGCTCAGGCATTCTGAAAATATCCTGTGGTACTTTCCTCTCGGTGGGAGTTGGCCGATGTATAATACCATGTTATGTCAACAGACAAAAATCTAGAGGGTACTGGGTTTTGTGTTTAATAAAATTTAGTGAAGCAAAGGGCAAGTTTTTCTGGAATGCTTCCCGTGCCCTGACAGCTCCCAAAACAAATGAATGAAGACATGATTTTCAAACCCTGGAAAGCTCCAGTGAAGTTACAGGCCATTCCAGCAAGCTGCTGTGTATACAGAAAAGGTCAGTCCATGGCATTTCATCTCCTTTAGTAGGAACTGTGGTCAGATCTGTTGTACCTGCCCCACCAGAGCAACTTGGGGAGGCTTAGCTCCCTACTCAGTGTGGCACCTTAAACTGTCCAAACAATACGTTAATGAATCACATCAGAAGAGCTGAACGATTCTTCTCTTTCCAAGTCTGTCATTCTCTATTTAGGTAAAAATCTGTTAAATTTATCGTCCTTCCCCCTGTCCCAGGTCGCCGTAATTATCTTCTGCACTACCTGCCTCAGAAGACGGGGACACTGAGAACACAACGGGCTCCCTCAACTGCAACACCTGCCCCTGCTCCCTCGCAGGACCTGCTCGAAAAGCGATGAGAAAATCCTCCACAATTTGTTTCCACACACATGTGAGGCAGCTGTTGGTTTATCCTTAGCTCGGCCCTCTGTAAATGTGCTTGCTCACACTCATCTTGGACGGGCATGGTAACCAGAGAGACTAATTTGAGTCAAGTAGGTATTTGTGCAGAGATACACTAAGCATGTCCGTTATGAGCTTTTTGGGTCAGGGCCACCTCTTTCATCTCTTTTTCTGCAGCTTCTACCACAGTGGGCTTACGATCAGATGCTACCTCAGAGTGCCATAATGATAATAATACCAAAAAATGAACAATATACCAGTGTCTTCCCAAACAATAAGCTAGGAGTTGCTGTATAAAGACCATGTTTTTGATCAGCAACAGTCTGTTTCTTCCATGTTTTCAACCCCCAACGGACCTTTCTAATTTACTTATACAGCCTCCATTACCACGGTAACTGATGTGTCACAGTCTTCACTGTACTTCTCCTCACAACACAACTACAAGATTTGGAAGTACAGTAAGTCTGCAGGTAGATACTCAGATTACTGGTTTACACTCCAATTACCGTCACTCTATATTGATTACTGTTGTCCTCCATGCTAACTAGGCTAAAACCAGTACGCATATGGCTCCTACAAATAAGACTTTTCCCATTTGCTCTGAAGTCAGTAGCTGGGGTAAATACCCAGAGGTCCCAGCAAGCTCATCCAGTGTAGACGAAAGCCCAGCGCAGGAGAACCCTCTCTTAAAACTGCAATCCATAACTACCTGGGATGAAAGCTGAACGTGTGTATGACTACCTGCATTCCAGTCATACATTAATTTGCTGTGCAGAAATACCCACAGCAATACAAAACGAGCTTTCATTTTCTCCTCCCAGCCAATACACCTATGTGCCCTTTGTCACCATGTATCCCAACATGTTCTAACGCTGAGGCACAACAGTGTACAGTTATGCCAAGCCAGCCATTCCAGCTCAACTCTGAGCTGTGACAAGAATAGTAAATGACTAATGAACCCTTCTCCAAAACACTGTCTCATTAAGACTGCGTCCTCATTAAAAGGGGCAAATTTACCATAAACAATTGCATCCCTTATGCACAGACCTCAGCAGCAGCTGAGCACAACATACAACATTTACCCCCTGCTATCCATAAACAGTAACACTGAATGCTTCGGAATTTTAACTAAACCTACCATGTGGACAGCTCTCCGCGCAGTACACCCGAAGCTTCAGGGAAGGAGACCCACGTACAGCGGGGTCTGTTTACCCTTTATTTAGCAGATCTAGTATATCCATCCCATACATCCATTCTGATACATATTAACCCCTCTGCATTATACGATCGGGATGCTTAGGTGCCTTTGGAAACCCCATCAGGCAAGCAATCTGAATATTTTAGCATGCTGAGCAATCAGGCTTCCAAATACATTTTTAAGGCATGTCTTATGCACTGAAGTCCCCCGCACCGAGTGCCTGAAACATGCAGTGACCCAACAAAAAGTCCTCTTCTCTTGTGCATGAACTCAGAGCATGCTCCACCAAAGGAGCCTGACATGCAAATCAACGCAACTATGCTGAATCAAGATTATCAGAATACTAACACCACTTAGAGAGGCAGCTGCCTTTTGGGACAAAGCGATTTATTGTGTATAAATATAACAAGGCTTTCAATTATATTCAATCTTTAAAGAAAAATTAGACTTAAGAGTCAAGCTTAGGCAAATTATTAAAAGAGAGACAAGTACATAACCTAGTTCCAAAACCTCCTTAATGGAGACTCCATTACATTAGCGCTCTACCCACATGACGGCCCTTTCACAAACCACAGTTATAAAAAGGGGCTTTTCTGAAAGCAAGAGCTGGGTTCAAAGATTTTTCATCCCACTTACACACATATTTGCAAATAACTCATTTGCTGGACAATGAGCATAGAATGAGAACATTACGAACCACACGACTGGAGGGAACCTTCATCTGCTGAAAAGCCACAGAAGTTTCAAAGGCTAACCTACAGCATAATGTTTTAAATCATTACAGTAACAGTCAGCTCGGCACAGACAATGTGTACAGAAGACAATCTTATAATTATCAATTGTAGAATTAACGTGCAGCATTTGTTTCTGTGGTTAAGAACACAGCAGCTGGCCCTCTGAAGAGAGCACCTGATGACCTCACTCTCTCCCGCCTTTGGGCTCTTGCCTTTCACAAATCACCTCTGCAGACACCATCTCCTGAACATTTACGGACTTTTTTTGGCTGTAGTCTCGTGACACGTGATTATGCTCCATTTGCATAGGCTCTAACAGTATCACCAACACTTTTTTCATTTGATCTCCTAAGAGGCCACACAGAAAACCTTTTGGGGGCACACAGTGGCTTTCGTTGGGTCATGCAGTTAGGTTTCCTTTTATGATCACCGTGGGGTACAGCGCAGCTGGGGACATGGCCGTAAACCGAGACACACTCCCAGGTATTGCATCTCTACACAGACCATGTGCTTCGAATGCATCTCACCATTGCACCCCCATCAGACCCTCCAGTGACAGGGCCAACGGGGAGTCCTGGCATCAGTTCTAGCACAGCTGGGTGAGCACGTCCTTGCTCGGCATTGCACCCTGTGGGCCACCTCTGCTCCCCGTGAGCTTTGGAACTGTCAGTGTGGAGCAGGCTGGCTTTGGGAAAACAGGCAACACGGAGCTGGAACTGAGAAATACATTTATCCCGCTAATAACAACAGCAGATAATAACAGCAACAGATAAATGAGAAAACGTAACACTCAAAGCAGCTTGAAATAATAGAGCATCTGCTGAGGTGGATTAGCACCACTGTAACAGCTGCCAATAGGTAAGTAAAACTAAGAGACATACTCAGTATAATCCCACTTCCCTTGCAATGATTCCTCCAGAAATGAAAAAATACTTTAAGGAAAAAAAAATTAACACGAGAAAAGTTGGCAGAAATCAATTGTGCCACCCAATCTCACATTAATTAGGAGACCCTTGGACAAGAAAGTTCTTTCTTGGACATACAGTTATACAAAAATAACTCCATTTATTCTTTTTCTTCCCTACTTTTTCTTCTACTTCAGATGTACATCTTCACATGCTACAGCTCAAAGCTGGTTCCTTTCCAGCTTCCCCTTTAGATACATTATCTGGTTTCTTTTTCTGCAGTTGCCGTAAAAAATATGTGACTCAGAAAAAAAATAAAAATGGGTATATATTACATCACCCTACAGTACACAATAATTACAGCATTCCCCACTGAGTGATGGGCTCCGATAAAAGCCTCCCAGGCTGTACATTTAATCACATACATTTCTATTAGCTTCCGACCAACAGGTGCCGCGGTGTCCAACCTCAACACTCCCGGGAACCGTGCACCCACACTGCCGTGCCTTCTCACAGCCTGGAAGGGTACTGCTGGCTTGTATCATCAAAGAGGGACAGAACCATTAAAAGCTTAATGATGCAGCTCATTTCACTACTGAAGCCAATGAGGCTACTCACACGAGTAAACCAGTACCAGTAAAAAGCCTATAATTTGGTCCCTAAATAGTTATTGCTTTTGTTTTTCACACACAAACCGAAAGAAACAGATGCAGGCCAACAGTTCATAAAGGGGCCTGCGCTCTCCAGCTTGCTTTATTTCACCACAAAACACGACACGCTGTAAGCCACGGCTTAGAGGCCAGGAGCATCCCAAATTCCAGTAAAAGGTGATGGACCTGCAGCACCCTGGCAGATCCAGAGACTGCATAAATCACAGATTTCCCTCTTTCGAGTCAGCCGTTCTAGCTGCTGGATAAAGCGAGCGTGCTTGTACGGCCCGAGCGCTCCTCAGTCTAAATTTATCACACGTCCCACTGCTCAGCACTTTTTAAGAAGGGGAGCGATTCCAAGACTCCCATCCTCTTTTGCTCCCTCGCCTCATTCTGTATCACTCAACATACCAGCGCTGTGCCCCCCAGCAGGAGAGCGAGCTAGCCTGGTGAGCTTGCCAGCGACGTAGGTACAAGACCCACCGGCCATAGCATGGCCATGAGCTCACGCAGAGGCTCTGGCACCAGGTATGCCTTGGGTTTAGGGCTGAAAAGAGAACGGGTGGAACTTTAACCTCTTTAAAGCAGTCCAGCTTTTTTGGACCTTCTCCCACTCGTCATAATCGTATTCGTTCCACATATGCCTGAGTGATGAATTTTCAGAGAGACAAATAAACCAGGTTTTTATGCAAGTTTTATGCATATCTGAATTTTCTCTCTCAAAAAGCCTTCATTCTTCTTCTCCTGAAAGCTCTGCCAAACTTAGGTGCTATTTCTGGTTAGCAATTAGCAAAAAATCAGTCCCAAAAATACTGCCGTTACCAAGCAGCAGGGTTTAGGGAAGAGGGAAAAAAAAGGAAGGGGGGGGGCAGAAAGGAACACATGCTATAGCCCACTGGCATATGATATTCTTCTAGTGTACGAACAGGATTTCACATCACATGCTGTGCTTCAATCTGAGAATCCACTTCTAATTGTGTGCTCTTTCTCCTCTGCACCACAATTACATCTGATCTGTCCTCAGATCCGTCTGATTTCCCGATCCCCGGCACATCTAGCTAATTGACCACCTGCATGTGCTGTCAGCTGACACGTGGGGCGACGAAATGTCTCCTTTCTTGAAGATCAGCTGCTGCTATGCTTGTGCTCTGCCTGCTGCAAAGTAACCCACACGCTGCCCTTGATGAGATGGGTGGAAATTTTTTTCAGGCTCCAAGTCTTAAGGACAACACATCACTGTCAGACAGAGTCTGCACTAGCAGGTCTCAAGCACTTCACGGTGAAAATCATTATTATTATCCCCACAAACAGATATCTGAAGAAATATAATTACTCGCTCAAGGTCAGTGGACCAGTGGCAGACAGACACGAAACCCAGGATTCCTGAATTCCAGTCATACATTCACAAGGACTTCCTGACAATGCAACATGAAAAAAGATGGTACGCAGTGCACGTCCTCAAGTTACTACTGATTGCATTTACCATTGATTCCAGGAACCATTGCATCTGTCGTAACTGTCAATAAAGCTATACCCTACTTCCCTGGAGAACCAGGCTTTGCCTCTGGGAGTTAGAGCGGAGAGGAAAAGAAACAGGTAATATGGGCAAGATGCACGATGTCAGAAACAACAGGGAACTTCGGAAGCACTTTCTCTCACTGACAAGTTTGTGAAATTCTTCTTCGTTAGCTTATACCAGAAGTAAATTGCTCACCAGTCTAATTCTGGCTAACAGGAATGGAAACGGAGGCCAGAACTGCCTAGCTCATGCCTCAGCTGTGCCAGAGAAAGAGCACAGATACATGGCTCTACCTGCTTCTTCACATTATTCCTTAGCACGGAGAACAGGAATTCACCTGTGCCTCTTTGCTACACATAGGGTCAAACGGGCTTACAAGCTGAGGCGCATTCTCCTTCGACTTATTTAGCTGCAAGCCACAGGAAGCACCCTGTGTTGAGCGCAGTTCCACTTTTTAGCCCACAGGTTTATCAGGAAAATAAACCACTGCCTTTGTAAAGATTCCGCAAAATTGTGCCGCACTTGAGATCGATTCAGGTTTATTTTCCTACTGGCACAACAAGCACACAGGAATGAGCACACATTCAGGACACGGCAGGAAAGAAAAGTCCATCCATGAATGAACTCTAGAGACAACAGTCTGAGAAACTATTAACGAGGGTTAGCAAGGCTGCCCCTGCCCACGGCCTGGGAGATCGAGTCCTGATCTGCAGCGCGCATTTTCTGTGGACGAGCAAAGCACATCGTTGAACAGAGGGCTCCTGCCTCTATTTAGCAGTGGGCATAAACAGGCTGTTAGAGCACTGTGTGATTCATGGGTCTTTCCTAGCCATTTCTGATAGCAGGTAGCAGGGCTTGTCGCTGGAAAACTGATCAGTGTGAAACGTATGGTCATGCTCCACTAACTAGCAGTCATGTAATCCACTAAGTGAGTTCTGTATGTGAGATTCAGCTACCAGCTGCAGCAAATTGGGCCTGACTGATTTTGATACTGAACATAAGCAAACTGGCTTTACTCAGGTTTTTATCACTCAGCTGTGGTTTGCTTCAGTTGTAACGCACAGCGCCTTAAGCCAGTGCCGGCAGCAGCACTGGGACATCACAGTGGCAGTTAAGCAATACTCTACCACTTTCATAAATATCATAGTGAGCCTGTTTGCTTCTTTCAAAACTCAAAAACTTCTCAAATTAGTCTTTGGCTTCTATGACAGTGACCTACTTTAGTATTACAAAGCGAGACCAGAGTCTTGCGCAGCATTCCACGTTCCTACAGAATCTCACAGCATCGAGACACCTCCGCAGGAAATTAAATGCAACCACTACCAGCCCCTCCAGAGCATCTCCCCATCTGGGTATCTCCTGTTTTCACAGGTATTACTGGATTGCACTTTACAATACCTGTTTAAATCATTATGTAGCCGAAAAAAAGGAAGATAAGAGATAAACAAAGTATCTAAATGGACTTTGCTTGAGCACGCACGTACAGTGACAGACACCGTGTAATACCAGAGCAACTCTATAAGCAAACCACCACAGACATCCTAATCTACAGATGTGTGCAGAATTCACTTCTAGCACCTTAAGGGTGAAAAATAAGGGCGGGAGGAAGTGAGGGACACGAATCCTGCCTCAGACCATTGGTCTACGCAGCAAACCGTGCTGCCGAAAGAAAGGCATTCACCATTGTAAGAGGCATCCTTATCATCTCCGCGTGCCCAGGGCTGTCAACATTTGCAAACCTCTTGGTGAGCAGCCATTCAGAATAATCCACAGGTAGAAAATGGTGCAAGCGTACACTGCACACTGTCAAGGATGCGCTCTTGAAAAGTGCAACGACTAGCAGTTGGATGGATACCTAAGTGATTTTTTCTGCAGGAATTAATTACTTGAGAGTGGATGCATACAGGGACATAAACACTCAGTTTAAATACATGGGGATGGTACATACGACATGGAGGGGGGAATGGCAGAAGCAAGTTCATCAGGATTGCCGACTGCCAACTGAACATCCAAGAAAAACAGGAGAGGTGGAGGAGATGCTGACTTTCCAAAGTTGGTTTGTGGGCAGCTGGACATGCTGGTTACTTCTTAAACTGAAAATCAAGAGACGACTGCTTGCTGACCTGAGACTTTGATCAGCAGATCTCTTCATGAGATCAAATCTTGGAATGCCCTAGTGATCTTGCCCAACTACTCTCAGATAGATCTGACTTCCCAACATCTCTTTCAGTGCCAATGTTCTTGCTGTCATTTTGCTTGTTGTCATCATCTACCTCAAATGCATGCTGCTTATCAAGGTCAATCAAATCCATCAAGGGTGAAGGATGGAAAAACAGGGTAACGACAGGTAGCCAAGTAAGGTATTAAATGATCAATGATTAAACGCTGAGTCAAAGAAATGATGGATAGTGGGGTGTTACTGAACCTGCAAAACCAATGACAGGGGACAATCTTTAATACGGCATGATGGAATATGATAAAGAATAACCAATTGTGCATAGAACTGGGGAGAGAAAGGTGCACGTGAGGAGGTAACAAAGAGAATTTCCTCACATCAGCCCACAACTTTACTTGGACAGCTTCTAAAAGCGAGTCGCGATCTAAGCGGGAAACTAGTTTTCGCCCATTACTCGTACAAACAGAGACATACTACAGACTGCGGGAACTTAGGTGATGTCAAAGGTGATGGATGACCAATAATCCTCATTTGGTGACTGTCTGGATGCTTTTCAACAGGCCTGCTGTTGCTACACGGTGCACTTGACTGCCTCAAACTATATGGTTTATGTTGCAGCCACAGCTAGAAAAACATTGGACAAAACATTTGTCACAGTTTTGTGTGTAAGTCTAAAAGTGAGATGATATATCTAAGAAAAATGCTCTCAGGACAAATAGTGCCTCTTCTAAAGATATTCTTTAGAAATGTTCGAGGTTAAGTGCTTTGTTTTGCTGTTACCAGGCTGGGAGCATAAAGTCTTCTCAGCATACAAATTACTTCAGAAAAAATAAGACCGTCCCTTCGTATTTGCACAGTGCTCAAGAGACTGCAGTCGTATCAGTTTGAAACGGAATGCTACTGTAATCTAAATTAATATTAAGAGCTAGATCAACTAATATTTCAGCTGCTGAAAACCTTATGCTGCTAATGTCGTCCTATTGCTTGCGTTCTTTAAGTTTCACAGTTTAGAATTTAACCATCCTTTGCGTGACTAACAACTGATTTAGCATCGCAACTAACGACGTATTTCACAACTTTAAGCAACTCAAAATAGTTTCCAAAGAACTGCACAAGCAAAGAACACTCATTGGTCTCCCAAACCCCACGGATGTCGGTAGGCAAAGATGTGCGCAGAGTTCCCTGCAGAGCCCACCTGCCTGACTGCGGGAGCCACCAGAAGAGACTCCTGTCAGTCTTAGACTTGAGGTTCTGCCTTTTCAGAGAACTAAACCACTTCAGATCCTCCTCACGTCTTTAGCAGTTCATCCAGAGGAATTATTCTAAAACTTGAAAGTGCAGTATAAATGAGAGCTACAAAGTATTTTTCAACACCATTAACTAGAATTAGCCCAGTCAAGCCATTGCACACTGACTGCATATATTTTTCATACATAAAAGGCGAAGGGTGGGTAGAAGTAATGCTCAGGATACGCCATGCAGTATAATTTTAGTTGTTTTGATGTAGAAGGAAAAAAATAGAATTAATTCAAAGGATGATATTTTAGGCTGCGCTGCTGTGCATGAATCCAAGTGCAGCAAGTTCCTCTAAAAATGAGTCTGTGCAGAAGAAATTAAAAGAACAAAAAATAAAGGTTGGAGGTGTGATGAAATGACTAATGGTTCTATAATAAGTGAGCAGCTTACTGCTTAGCTTCATCATACGCTTGGCTGTTATTTTTGTTAGCAGATTTTATGCAACCAGCATTGCAGTCGATAAACCAATGCTGATTATTCATTTGTGTCTCAAGAACGTTGGTTTAAGTATTTTAATTACTACATTTTTATTACCAGAATTACGGTGAGTACAAATTATCATTGTATTACCAGATATACATCAAACAGTCTTGACCCAGAGCCCCTGAAAACTAATGAATACGATCAACACAACGTGAGACTGGATCTGACTCCAGGTCCATTCCAAGCAAGTTTAAGGAACTCCAGGCACGCACCAGGAGTGTGTGGCTCTGGGCTCTTTACCTCCAGAGAACAGTTCAGCAATTGCTAAAGATCTGTATTTCCACTAGACGTGTGAGTATCTCTTCTGACAACAGAGCATGTTTTCGGGAGTGACATTAAGACGCCTCACTTAAGTGCCTAGCATTACCCGGAGTGAATCCTTGCCCGGACAGATCCAAGGGAGGACTGACTGCAAGCTCTTGGATCAGACCCGTAAAAGCAACCACTGAATACAACAAGCAATCTTAAGAACACAGGCACACTGAAGCAGTACAGGTATAAATCACAAAGATAGGTATAATTAATAAGGGAGTTAGCGAGAGCACTACCTAAGATTTCCAGTCACGTTCTGGTTGTGTTTCTAGCTGTAAGAGGGCAGCAATCAAATTTTGGCCATAACCTTTCTTTGTTCTGGACTCTTCTTCATAAAAAAAGAAAAATACCTAATTCTTCTCTACAAAGTGCTCCGAGACTAACCATCACTAATAATTACTCCAATCAAGTGCTCTGAAATCTGCAGATAAACCACTTGCAAGCAGCACCATTTGCTTCCATTACATAAGGAAGGGCGGGTTTGTTTTTACGTAGACCTAGGAAGGCCTTTCTATTGCACACTCAATTCAAGCCGTCCCCAAAAACAAATGGCATATAGCACTGTCATGGAAAACAGCATTTTCATGTTATTGTATGGTATGTACTAAGGTGCTTAATTATTCTGGAAGCACCTGTTTTGCTACACATAAAACTAATGGCAAACATGCAACCTAGTCATGTTGAGCTTTTTAAATTCATTTCTCTTCCAATTACCTTCACGACTTCTCACGATGAGGTCAGGCATGTTTCCTTCTCTACGAGACACGGTCCCTGACAACACATTCTCACTACTGTCAGGGTGAAATGCAGGCTGTTCTTACATTCCAGTATTTCAAGGAAAACTTTACTGCATTCAGATTCACAGGGAGGAAAGGAGGAAAGAGAAGGAAAAAAGGAAAGAAGGGAAGAAAGAAAAGTTGCTTTCCTTTTTATGCCTGTTTCAAAGCCATATGCTCACCGCTGTTGTATTTTCTAGCATAAACCTTCTCAAATAGGGCGTAACATCAGTGAGAATACTCACATACTTAAGTATTTATTGTCTATACGGGTTCTTGTATTTCTCATCATAGGAACGTCTGAACTTCTTTCACCAGATATTAAACGATTTCAGAAGCAGCCAAGGCGGGTAGCTCTGTCTCCCTCTAATACCAGTAACATAAATGCTCTAACTTATGCTCTTACCAGAATGTATCTATTGCCTTGGTAATACATTTTGAAATTCTGTGGGGCAGTTCTTCTGTACATGTAAAACACCTACTACAGTGCATAAAAGAACCAAAAAGAGAAGGGAAAAAAAAAAAATCAAAGAATGGTCTCTGCCATCTTGACAGGAAAATGGCCAGATGTGTGACAGTTACTCATTTCCCCAGAGGAACTGATGTGCAACACCATGGAACTGGTTCTCAGAACACGTTTGCCTTAGTCCTGATGAACTTTACACAGGAGCATTTTTAGACTCGAGAGAAGAGTCCTCAGTGCCTTGCAAGGATCAAGTCTTCATAGCCAATTAGTCTCAGTGCAAATTAATATGAATATAGAGTACAGAGTGAGGCACTGTGTGACACAGTTTCGGCAGCCCGTACGATTCAGTGGAATTGTAATGCCAGTATTTTCACTGGTTCACAGCAGAACTTAAAAAAAAACGCTGCAAGGCCGGTATGCACCACTCACCCTGCAGAAATTAAATAATAGATCCAACGGACACAGGTCTTCCTGAAGAGTGGCACGCTACAAATAGCAATCCAAAGCAGACTTCATCTATTTCTGCAGAAGCAAGCACAGTGAAATATAGAACAGAGGGAAGCCAAGGTACTCGTGAGTGTGTTGTAGGACTGTGTTGCAGGAGAAGCAAAGACACAAGGGGAGGGACAACACAACGGGAAAGCACGGCCTCTGGGAATGAAGAGAGTCATGCCTCTGTAGGTCACCACGAGTGAACTGGGAAGAGATTCAACGGAACAGAAAACTGTGGCCTTCCAAGCATCTGCTTTGAAGTCAGTTTGGGAAGGAAATGGGAGGAGGGTTATCTTGCCCATTCCTACTAGATACGTAGGCACCTCAGGGTTAGTACTAATGGGCACGCTCACAAAAGCTCTGCTCTCAAGGCTGAAGGCTACTTGGTGTGAAGGGCAGGACTGGCTCCTGATCCCAGCACCATCAATCGAGCCACCTGGGCAAGAACTGAAAGCGTACAAACAATAGCATACCTGAAACATTCAAACAATACAAAATAAGCCACTGCTTAGGTGTTTATTTTGTCTGTAAATGTTCCGTCACTGTAAGCCTCCTGCCCACTCAAGTTAAATAAAAGGCAAATGCCTTATCTAAACAACAGTTTAAATACTGGCCTCTCTTCAAAATGGCTTGGTCTGTCTTGAATAGCGACCCAAAACCCAACCCTGTGATTCTCTCCAAGATACATTTTGATTAAAATTTTAGTGGGTATGTTTGAAAAATAGCAATAAACAGGATAACAGGAATACCAGGATGGTTCACTCTGTCCTGTGCGGTACCTGCTTTCTGGCTGCATCCAGCACTGGATGGTTTGGTGGAGGCAGCACAGACAATTTCAATACAGAACAGCAAAACTAGCTCCTCATTATTTCCACCATTCATCAGCTTCAGCCTGAGGCTTTTTGCCTGGTTTAACAGCGTACGGGATACCAGTAGGCAGTGAGCAGAGCCGCAGCAGCACAGCTACCTGAAATGTTTGACACATCATCTGTCTGCCAGGAAGCACGAAACACCTATTAAAGAGTGCTAGTACCTTGAAGGACAGAGATAAGTTTTGTTCTTATTTTAAACTACCTCATTATTTTAAGGCAAGCCTTTTATATGGAGAAGTATTACACAGACGAGTTTAGTTTGCAAGGAACTCTATTACAAATCAAGCCTAGAAACTAAGGATTAGAGGTTAAAACCGGCGAACTAGAATTGTACGTATTTCCAAACCATAGCAAGCGTGTAGTAAAGAGTCCATGTGACTACAAAACCAGGACTCCTGGGTTCTCTTAACAATGCTTGCAAATCATGTGGGATTTAATAGCAGAAAAAAACCCAGGGGTCACAACATCAGCCCCCCCAGCCCTAGCAAAAAAAGACCCACCAAAGAACAGAAAACGTCTGTGGGCAAGGCTGGAGCTCAGCGGATTCACCACTGGGACATGGGAGACAGCACTCACTAGTTCCTAGGCCAAACGCCTTGGCTGAACGAAGCATCACTGTGCGTCACAGAACGAAGCATCAGAGAACACAAGCCCGGGAGACAGAACTCTTGGGCTATTTCTCGTTTCAAGATGGACTAACCTAATAATTAAAGCAGACTGAACAGAAGACAGAATTTCGGGGAGAACCACATCATTTCAGTTGTCATAATACGTGGAACAGGTTAGTCAGCTGAATTATTTGTTGTACTGTGATGGAAACTAGAATTTCTCGGAAAGGGGCCTTTTGGGAACTCATGTTGACAGAATGCCGTAAGCAGGTTTCATACTTTGTTCCATAGGAGACCCTGAGCTTGAGTGAGGAGACAAAACCTCTGCATGGAGGAAAGGAGAAGGATGGTTTGGGGCTCCGTGAAACGCAGTAGGCCTGCCTCAGATCAATCAGTACAACTCTCTTCAGTTATGTTCCTCACTGCCCAACCTATACAACAGGCATAATAACGGCCTTTTCTGTCTTGCCTCTGTTGGTTTTAAGTCCTGTGGAGGAGGATCTGTCTCCTACTCCCCGAATCCTATTCACACGTTCTCAGTTGGATACTAGTCTAATATAAGTAAAGCCACGTTACTGCTCAGCCTTGTTCTGCAACCCAAAGTAAAGACAACAGGTTCACCTCATTAGCACTTTTTATCCACTGTGGTACCCAAATTCAGCCTTTTCTTTATGACAGCATTGTTAATAAAAAACTAAAACTGAAAAATTGTACTTATTTTATTCCACACACACAATTACTGTCAGGAGCTCTCTGAGTTACTGGCAGAGAAGAGGAAGATTGTGCTCAGTCCCAGCCAAATGTCTTTTTTTTTTAGTATCTGGCTTGCCCACCTACCCTTTGGCACAATTTTTTCTAGAAAGTTCAATGCTACTGCGGCTTCAAAGGGGATGGGAAGTATTTCAGGCCTTCCTCTTTCACAAGCAAAGTCAGCACTGGGCAAAGACTGATAGAAGATTGGTTCAGTTTGACTTGAGAAAGCAGCCACGAGCATTTACAGGGAGGATGAGAACTATGCAAAACCCATGTCATGGCGAAGATGATTATCTGAATGGCTCCTTCTGGTGACCTTGCTGTTTGCAGCTCATGCATTTACATGAGCATTCTTTTAAACGGCCTTTTTGTCTTCATCTGGGAGCAGTTTAGAACTAAATTACAGTCATTGCACCTCAGTGTTTACGCCTGCTTATACTGTGAAAAACCCTACTCGCCCAGCTCACAGAGGAGCAGGGAGCTTAAGAGTTAATCAAGCAAAGCAATTTCTACTTGCTCCAACCACACTCAAAGAAACTCTGCTCAGAGAGGCTGATGCAAGGTCCGGCAGGACTGCAGGCCCTGCAAGGAGAACACAGGCACATCTTCTGCCTCAGTCTAAAGGAGGGACGCTCAGGATCACAACTACTGCAAAAAATGAGAGGGGGGAAAGCTGTGTTCCAGGACACAACGCTTTTGAGAGCTCCCCTCTGGACAGACTGTCCTAGGTCACTTAAAGTACTTAATTTCTCATAATATTTTTAAAAATTATTATTATCATTATCATTATTTTCAAATCCTTGTGAAAGTGCTAAGCCAGAGGTGATGTTAAAATACCTCACAAGAGGCAGCTGACGGGCGTGATCATTGCTGTTGTTATTTTAGTAGGTCCTTGCTGTGCCATACCTGTCGGATGAGCTCGTGGTCTGAACAGTTGTAGTAGTAGTCTGGCACTGGGACTGGTTAAACTTTACTAACCCTCAAGTAACTTCCTTATAACTAAGTTGTTAAACGCTGTGTCACTGCCAACACGAGCAGAAGCTTCCAGGGGCGCAGGCTGCGAGCACCAGCAAAGACACCATGGGAATCTGAAGCCATCAGGACTGCCTGTTGTCTGCCTAACCTTACAAGCTATGGGGTCCAGGGTCAAGACCTGGCAAAGGCTCCACGAGAGGCAGGGGGAGCGCACGAGAGCTGACAGCTGCCACCCCCAGACCGCACACTGCGCACTGCAGCTGCTGCCATGGCGCACCCCACTGCCGCCCCGTGAGACCGCGGGTCGTGCTCAAAACCACCGCGCTGGCCTGTCCGGCTTCTCTCCAGCATTGCACCATCTCCTCCGCTCAACGAGGGCATTGTGTCACTCGCTGACATGAAACACACTCGTGATTAAAAACACTTTGGCATCAGCCCATTTCATCCCCGCATTGTCAAACCAGTCTCAAAACCACAACAGAAAAGGTAAAAAGAGTGAAGAGACCAGAGGCAGAAAGGGATCAGGTGGAAAACAGAACAGAAACTTAGGCTGAGGTTGTACTCCTCCAAACCAGAGCTGACAAACTGGATCTAGCACAAAACACGTGCGGCCTATCGCAAAGTAGGTAGGCAACTGGTATGGGTTAAATTCTACCAGCTATTATTCTCTTATCCTACACCTATAAAAAACACAAATGACCTTCCAGACTTCAGCCCTTGTTACTTAGTTTATGTCCTTGAACATTAGACTTGGCAACCCTACCAAAAATCACGATTTCTTTGAAAAATGATTTTAATCCTGAACAGTCTCATTAATCACATAACATGTCTTCTGAAAATACATTATTTTTACACCTTGTTGCTCTCTTGATTTCAAAGCCACCTCAGAGTCATGAGTTCCAAATGACTTTATGTTACATAATATGAAAAAAATACACTGAAAAGCTTTTGTTTTAAATGCTTCTTGTCAGCTTCTCAAAAGATTCCATTATTCTTTGGGCTTTTAAGTGAAATTCAAGTACTCCACAATGCTTTAACTGCCCTCCTTGGTGAGCAGAGACTTGCCCTTAATTCAAAGCCTCACACATCGTATGTCAGATGAAGAACTGATGTACGCTCTTGTGTAAGAGCTGGCATGTTGTAATTTTTAAAGCAAATTAGCAAAACCTTTATATAGCCTAACTGGATTTTATATCCTTTCTGTGGTATTTTCTACATGATTTATCATAATTAACACATGCTATTTGTTAAACATTACGCAGGCCCAAAGCAGGATCTTTTCACGTGCAGCAGGCCTAAGTGACAGATGAAGGTACAGCAAAACCTCGTATTTTATTTATTGTTGAATAGGAATGAATTTGTGTGCTGAACTGTAAACGATCAAATTAGGTAATTTCAAATACAGCTCTGAACTCGAGCCACATACAACAGCTTCCATTTTTTTTCAGAAGCAATGGCTGATCTTTACCTACAGACATTTTCTATTCCTCGCCTTCTGATTTTTGTGTACAATATCCAATCTGGCAGTTCCACGCAGATCATAACAGATCATTTACAGCCTTCCGTGAAGCGACTAATGGATTCAACCCATTCAGCACAGATAGAACTGAAAATAAAGCGGATCAATGGAGTAGAAAGAATGGAGTTCTGTAATCAGATTATTTGACCCCAGGCATAACAGAGAGTCTACCCCTCTTTCAAAGCAGACTAAACTTTGGTCCAAGAAGTGAACAGAGCAAAAGGATACACAGGTAGTTTAGTTAAAGAATTGAATGGGGAAAAAAAATCTCTTTGATCAAGGACTTTTAAGAAGCCAAAAAGATTTATGCAGTCCGATTCTAGCATCATTCACGGGGTATTACATCTTCCACTTCTTTAGCCACCTCTGAAGAATTAGCACTATCGCAAGCAACTCCTTCATAGCTCAGACTTTAACCGTGAGGCACCAAAAGACCCTTCAGATCTCAAGTTCCCGTTATACACAGCTCACTTGGCCACCTGTCGCATGCAAAGAAATCTGTCTTAAGTGCAAGTCCCTGCATATGCAGTCTAACAACTGCTAGTTCTCCCAGCAGAAAGTGCTGTTGTATACATACGCTATGTACACACGTGCCTTAAAAATCCAGCTCACGTGACAATACTGTTAGTGTAATTCTGCATGTAACCGCTAAATGCAAATAACTGGTTGAGTGCATTCTGTCCCGCGAAGGCAACCATCCCCATTAACCTCACTGGGTATTTTGCTTGAGAAAGACTGTAACAAAGTCTCCGTCACAAGAAAGACCCCCAATCTCCTTTCGCTTTAACAGGCAAACTTAAATTGAAATTGGTTTTGGTTCCCTCTCCTTCCCTTCACACTTCAAAGTGTTTATATGAGTTTTATCTAAAAATTACTGTTTTGCCAAAGGCTACGTCACTCCAGCTGGAACTCCAGCTACAAAGATGAAAATACCAAATGAAGGGCTCTGAAGATGTTTCTGTTTGGGGTCAAAAGCAGGCAAGAGCAGAAATCCTACAAGAAATCTTACTCTAAGGTTTTTCAGCCTGGTGTGGTTGACTTGAACAGCTCCTAAATTCCAAACTTCTGAGGTTTAACTCTCAACACCCAGCATGAACTCCGTGCAACAGGAGTACCACAGGCAGTCTTCAGAGTCAGACTAGCAATCCTGCATCTGGAACCTGGTATTTCATAGCCAGTCATACGTCAAGAATAGACAGCACTTGAAAACTAAGGCAAAGTCAGGGACAACGCAGTACTGTACTATTAATTTTCCAAAAGACCGGCTAACAGGGCAGACGAGAGAGAGAGCCTGGACTTCACACGCGAGGCTGGTGCTGGCGTAAGCTGCTCCTCCTCCCCGCCATCCCGGACACTTCTCCCACCTCTGTGATGCCCCTCTCATTGTGCTGGCACAGATGACTGTGCAGCTGCACGGTGAACTGGATCGGGGAACTGGTCCAACTCAATGATTTTCTACTTATGTTTTCAGAAATAAGTACCACTGTGATCAAATGGGAAATCATGCGCTCATCAAGAACATCTGAGAATGGATATAAACATTATTTCTAAAAAATACTTTCCTTTCAAATAAAAGAAACTTATTTGCCCTTAAAAAATAGTAATAGTTGACATGGAAAAATACTAACCCAAACACAGCCTGTGAAACAATCCTTTTTGCTGTATCGTTTTATACAACAGTACTTAGATTACACCAGATTCAAGCAAGGACCAAACAGCAATATTCCAGTTTGGACAAGAATGTCTTGCTGTAGTCTCATAAATGCAAATTAGCCACCATCTACCTCAAAGCATTTTAAGATTTATGACTCTATAAATTGTATTTCCACACTTGCATTACATTATACTTCAAATAGGAGGGAAGACAAGAGATTTTTCTCTTGCCCCCCCCCCCCCCCCCC
>VZSC01017228.1:180668-228646 GCA_013398225.1 Steatornis caripensis
GAGGCTAGAACAGACTGAATTCCAGCTAAACCTGCAGTTTTGCTGTAACTGCACTTTTGGGGGTGCCATGCTTTTCTCCTAGAGTACTGGCCAGTGCAATGCCAGTGTTCACCCTGCTGGGATGCTGGCAGTGCAGACAGCTTATGGCTGTATCTTGGAATTTACTAATCTGATGCGATTTGCCAGCGAAGGCCATGAAGAGACCCTAATAAAAATGATCCATTTGACTACTGAAGGCAACAGATGGGGCCTCAACGCAAGGCCAACGTACAATTTCTACCGTATACTAGCTTGGGATCCATTCCACTTCTGGAAATGGCCTGACGCTATTTAAGCTGTCCTGGTCAACTGATGTCAGCCCTATCTTCTATTTCAATTCTCTCTTCTTTTTCCATATAAAAAGTAAATTGTATTAATTTGGTTTTAGTTAGTTTGAGGTTGATAAATCTAAGCTTTCAAGTCTAACATCTGTGGAACCAGAGTATTTATAACAGAGCTTTTAAATTCATTATGAGAATAAACCAAGTTTACACCTGGTACGTACTGAAACTCATCTCGTTTCTGCTTAACCAATTTAATTCAAAAGTCATGGTGGCAATATCACTTTCAAGTAAAATTGTAGAAATTTTTTTTTGCTCACCCTGGAATCTGCACATTCAAAACCTGCAACGAAACTGCAGTGAGTCTCTGCTCACACTTCATCTACTCTTTTCAAGTGAGGCCTATACAAAAGGTTAACGCTGCTTTAAAAAAACCCAGACTCTATTCCATCTCATAACGTACTCTACTCTGGGTCTAACTTTTACAGATATGGATAAAAATCTCATAGTATGAATGGAGAGTCTTCCAAATGCTCAAAACATGAAAGCAAATGGTGGCAGTTTCGGATTCAGGACTGCACACTTCCGAGTTCTGTCAATTTAAACTATCTTGGGATTTTTATGGAATACATTTAAACGCATAAACTTTGAATTCTGGGATTAACCATATTTACCTTCGGTCTTTCCCACAAGTGGCAGGGACTATACTGTGCTCATACCTACAGTTCAGACTCACTGCAATACTTCCATTCCACACTCGAAGTCTCCAGATTAGAGACAGTTTCAGGTCTGCTTCTGCATTTCCCATTCATTTCACTTAACAGTGCTGTTTTCACTGTAACTTAAAACATTCATCTAAAACATGGTGTCCTTTAGAGACTAGATCAGTGTTTGCAAAAGATGCAAATCAAAATACTCCCTATAGTAAATTACTGGACAACTTATCTAACAGTTATGTACTGTGCTTTTAGGAAGCACCACCCCTAACGTGCAACAAACGTGCTGACTTAAACACACTTGTTGACCATGCACAACGAAGTTCCCTGGAACATGTCTCTCTTGTAAGATCCAGGGGTTTTTGCTACTGGATTTGCACAGTGAATAAGCAAACCTCGAAAAAGGAACATGGCATAGATAAACTGCTTTTACTGAGGGTTAAAAAAGTTCAAGCATTTACGTGGCTTAGGAGCCTAGCTTCCACTGACATTTAGTGGCACTTAACCTCTCCAAACAACTGGGCTTCTCAAAAGTGTAACCCATCAGTTACAGCCATCAGTTTTGGTTATGCTCTACTCAGAACACGTTCTACCCATGATATTCAGATGTGGCTCACATATTTCCGTCTAAGTCACTATCAGCGGAAAAACTTTGTAAATACACAAGATAGGTCCCCACATCGCGCTCGAGTCCTCCTTTCCTAAAGCTGGATTTGTTGGAATGGAGCTGGAAGCGACGCCGGGCTGAGCAGGCTGGGAAAAACAGCCTCAGGTGCCTCAGAGGTGACTGACCGCACTGCTTCCAAATCGTACCAGCGGGACGCTGCCTGGGAAAGAACACTGGAGAACCTGAGATTGTATATACTAAAATCTCCGCGATTAAAAAATGCAGTACACAATGTTTTTCACAAGAAAGAGTTTTTTCAACCATGATTAATTTGTAAAACAGCTGTGTTCTGCCTGTGCATTGTATCTGACCTCATTATGGTAACGTGCATGGCATAGATTCGTTTCAAGCGCCACAAGGCATGGCACTGTTAATCACGTAGAGTAGCGTGAATGAACAAATAAACACGTTCCGGCTACGGGCCACCTGGTAGTAAGGAGATATCTGCGCTTTAACCACACGTCACCACTTACTTAGGGGTCTTTAATCAAAACGTTTGACCCCATCTCACATTACTCATAAACATCCAAAGAGTGTTTGTTGGGTGTTTTGTTTGTTCCCGTAGGATGATCAGACTGCAACAGCCCCCGTGGGGTGCAGTACCAGAGAAGAACAAAACACGCACTGAATCTCTTTGACATCTGTCACCCTCTTGAGTTTGGTAAGTGAAAATTTACCTGTTAATTCTATGCTCATTGACGCCATTGTTCCCCGAAGGCTGTTCAGATGAATTGGGAAGGTGTCCCCCCTAACATCTTTGGAAACAGTCATTAGAAGAAGTTACTAAGATAATGGCCTGATTGTTAAATACGGTCTGTAACAGTCCCAAACACTACTAACTAGCAAACAACTCTAACCCCTCGTCCCACAAAGCAGAGGATATCATGGTGAACAAGTGATTACTAGGAAAAGTGGGTCTAGATACAAAATTGAGCCTAAATGTCTTCATTCTAGGAAGAATTCTCTGAGGAATTACTTTTTTCTTTACGTGACTTGACTTTTCATAATTATTCTCTGTTCTAATATTGGAATAGCAACTGCAAAATTTCATTAAGTAAAACATCTTTAAGCTGTAAATGCTGAGCTAATTTTTTTTAATCAAACCATTGATGTAAAATAATAAACATCCTTTCAAGTGGAAAAATATTTTATTATTAAGTGCAGATTAAAAATGGGATCTTTTTTCTTTGTTGTGATTGCTTGGTTAGCGCTGTATAAGTTAAAAACAGTATTTTGTAACAGAAAGCTTTGCTTACGACAATTTTTTTCCCTGACAAAAACAAATTGCTTGTTGATTTTTTCTCAACGCTCTTTTTCAGTTTGACTAAAATTTTCACATTCAGGGAACATTCCCAAAAACTAGGCACAGCAACACTCTAGTTTTTCTGAGCTCTTACACAGGATCGGGCAGAAACAGAAGCCCAGGAAAGGAGAGAGACGCTTTTTAACAACTGTGCCCGCGAGCAGGAAAGCTGTGAAGGATGCACAAGGTAAATGGTGGGTGACACCGAGGTCTCTGTGAGAAAAGTGTTCAATTTGAACCAGCTTATTCAGACGTCTGCACACCCACCACACGCGGCCTGTGGCCTTGCAAGAGGGTTAACAGCTGAGGTGAGTCACCAGCCTGGTTAAAGCATATCGGTAAATGAAGCCGCAGATTAAATCACGGATTCATGAAATACTCTTTGGTCATGCGAGAGCTAAATTACTGGAAGCCAGTACCCAAAGCACTGTCAAGATGGCAAAAGCTAATCAGAAGCCAGGCTATGTGAATGGGATTTCCTTAGGGACCAACAGCAGACGTTAAGGTATTGACTCCAAGAAGCTGAACGAGTGCCATGCCTGCTGGCCTGAAGTGCTGCAATGCGCGCAGGAAGGAAGCAAAGACATGCTGAATGTGCAGCTTTGGAAGTGGTGAGCATCGAAACTGTCTCGTCTATTTTCTAAAAAACAGTATTGCAGAGTTGCACCAATAAACTGTACGCCAGCTAATCGATTCCTCTTTCAGCTAAAAGTCCTGAACTTTTCAGACCATGAGATCACATGGTTCTAGAGCCAGTTTGGCCTAGGAGACTTCAATTATTGTGAATGCTACCATCCTTCAAAGCAGCTTTTTCTTTCCTTCTCTCATAAACACACAAACTGTTAAAACCAAAACCATCCCTTTTTCCAAACCCAAGACATCTCACATCAAGTTTAATCTCATTGCTGATGTTCCCTGCCACGTTATGCTCCTGCAAACACAGTTGAGAAACAGACTTAGCTACAACGGCAAAGTCCCCCGTATTAGCAGGTCCTTTCCTTCCTGCCCCCACGACACGTCCTCGGTGCCACCTCAATGTCATGGCATCATGCAAAAGAGCTGCCACTGCAAAGCGTTTTATTATGCTTTGCCTGATTATGCTAATTCTAACTCTGTGGAGCCACTTTGCTTTCTCTCTCTCTTCTCTTCCCTCCTCCTCTCACTTTCCTGCGCTGCTAGCAAACACTTCTTACTGAAATGGGGAACATGAACGCAGTTATGAAACAGAACAAATTAAACAACGGTTGGGATCACTTTTCTTTCACAAGACATTGCATGTGTTTCAGTAACACGGCTACAGAAAACGGCAGCTTCACCTATGCACTATCTGTTTTTATTTTTCAACCACTAACATTACAGGCAAAGGAATACTGCGACTGCCGTGTTAAGGGGCCAGATTTTCAAGAAGCCCAAAAGCCTACAGCCACGTGCCACCGAGCCATCACTGGTATGCAGGCAGGCCTGGAACGGGCGTTGCTGACCTGACTCCAGAGAAGGGTGTAGGACCACAACTTAAATCAGCGGCTCTTATTCCAAAAACACAGAAGCCATGTCTGTGCACACAAGGAACTGAAAGGTTTCTAGTTCTGGAAGCCAAATGGTATACGTGCATAGGTTCATTCATGTTTTTGATTTGACTCGTTACAGTACTGATAAACCTGACTTCAATAAAGGCCTGAATCCTCAAGGTCTCTAGCGGTATGGATCCTCGTACTAGCAACGTGAGACCGGAAGTGAGAAAGTCTTGTCCCTTATACCCTGAGGCCCGTCACGCAACAGAAGTGTGTATCGGACAAAACCTCACAACCATTCCACTCACACAAATGCCACAGGTGACACACTACTCCTGGAACAGAGCTTCAGTTTTGTAGCATGGGAAAAAACTGCAGAAGGGGCAAAGTATCAAGGATGAGAACAGGAGACTTGCTCATGAGGAATGAAATGCTTCAGCCTTGCCCCACACTACAAAGGAGGCAGAATATTGCCAGCAACTGACCCTCAAGGAAATATTCCTCCTCAGCTCTGAACACAGGAACTGGCTTAATCCTGAGGTCCAGGCACGTGTACCAAACGGGTACCTGAGAAATTTTATCCTAGATTCAATTTGTGGCTCTCCCTGATCGTAAGTACTTCAGAGGAAGGAAATCAAGCTCCCTGCAGAAGCTGTCACACATCATGGAAGTAGGGGGAAGGTATTTTCTTCCTGGTCTCTGCAGGCAACCAAAAAAACCCCAAAGAGATGGGATTAGTAGAATGGAAACACTGTGCAAGGGGACAGAAACTTAGTTCCCTGACAAAGCATCTTGTAATACCAAAGCATTAGGTATCTAAGGGCTTATATCAGAAGCTTAATTATTTCTCTCCAGGAACTCTCCTGTTCTGGGAAAAAAAAAATCTTCTATAAAATTACTAATTTTTACAAAACCCTCATGATCCAGATGTAGAACTGTCCTCCAGTCTGCTCTACACCTTCACTCCTTGGAAATCTCCTATGTGCCATCCTGACTTCTAGCCCAAATGCAAGGGAAAAAAGCAAGTGACAAAATCTAGTTCTGAAGTGCCAAGACAAGACTGGTGCTGGAGATGAGGGAGAAATAAAGATCCTCCCTAACTCTCTTAGGACGAGCCACACGAAGTCTGTTCTATGTCGACTGCGTTCCCCTCAAAGGTCCCTGTTCCACCACTGGCCGTATCACTGACATATTGCTCCCACAAACACTAAGGCAGCTGCACAAAGGATTTATAGGAGACATGTTTGCCCTTGTCTCTGTGGGGAATACATAACTCCTTTGGGAGCTTCTCAGCTAGGTAAGTTTGGTACAGATCAGCAGATCGCATCATCCTTAATTAATGCCTGCAATGTTTATGCTCAGCGCAGAGTAACTTCTTCCTCAGGAAAGGGATTTCCCCATTTCCTACACCATCAGTCCCTATTCTTCACACAGGGAAACCAAACGTTCTCAGCACTCTCATTTATTTGTGAAGGGTATTTTTCTCATATTGGCCTCTAGCTCTTGTAGGCTTTCAAGTCACGACTGCAAAATTAGTCAAAACAGCCAGCACCTAAGTAAATATTCACCTCCACGAGAGACTTCCAAATTAGCAAGTCTCATGTCATTCCCTATTAGGCCTTTCTTAACAGCTGCATTTTGCGGTTACTGCCTGGTAAGTCTGTCAGGCTGAATGCCCAGTACTCCAGTAACTGTGAAGCTAACAAATTTATCACCTTATTTTAAAAGGCATTATTGTCTAACGCATGCATAAAAATCATAAATATAGTACCTTTCACAAAAACAAACCAAGCCTTAGTATTGAAACGTAGTGACAAGAAAAGATGGATGAGTGGAAAATGTTTTCTTTCATGAATGGTGTGCGAATTCGTTGTTCAGCTGATCTGTTGTCACGCTTCTACTGCAACAGTGCAACTACCTGCAAAACCCGTATGTTTTGGTCTCAACATTTCTGCCGAAGATATTCTTAACAGCTCAAATAAGACAACGTGGAGAATGACGGGAGCTCGTAAGACAAGAGCAGATGCGGTCAGGGGTAAGAATTAGTATCTAGAAAAGTCTAGGTTACTTTTTCTCCTGAGGACTGACTATCAGGACTCTGTACACACCCCATCACACACTTCCTTTCCAGGGTTAGAAATGAAACGAGACTGTGGCATCCATCGGAAGAGGACTGATGTCTAACAGTATCACTTACTGCTTCAGAGACCAGAAACTTCTTCGCTCTTCCTACCTGTAAGCCTCAATTTCCTGTACACAAGATTTTCTTATGGTCGACAGTGGCACTTCAGCCATTCTTCTGCCACCGGCCTAGCGCCTCTCCCCAGTCTGAAAATGTGAAATTCTGACTTGTAGGGGTGGGGGTGGAAGAAGCCCTCACACTCAGAATACCTAACAGCTAATTCCCCACACCACAGAGAGTACACATCATCATTTGTTTTTCAACTGCTGTAGAAAGAGAACGATCCTCTGTAAACCGGAACTCAAGCTGTGGCAACACCTTTTTGTCTGTGCCTTTGGCTTAATTAATTCCTCTTGCTCGACCGGATCTCCCAGCCCATGTTTTATCTCAATCATTAAGGATGGCTTAAAATCCGAATTTATACTGTACAGTCGAGACTTCCTTCTACTTTGACTCATGTTGATAATTTCTTTGATCCTCCAGTACACCAGCACCATGGGATACCAGTTTTGCAGAGCTTTCTAGGGAACATGCCTGAACATCATCAGATCTCTGTCTTCCCACGAGACAAAAGTCAGCTAAACGTTGCAACAGAAACCTGCTTTTCTGCTATTCAGATTTATTTCTCTGGGGGTGAAGAGAAAAAGGTATTTCTGAAAGCTCATTTAATACACTTAATGTTTCAAAAGGACCTAAAGATCCCATGGAAAAAATAATTTATTTGTTATTCAAGTAACATTAAGTATCATTATAGAAATCACTTTCGTAAAAGCAATGCCTCTTCCTGAGTATCTGGCGACACAACAGAGGCACTCTATTGCAAAAAAATGCAGGTTACATTGAAACTCAAGAAGATTCAGGAACAACACCCAAAATTTCCAGTGTTTTGTCATAATGGTTGATGTTCCTAATTAACTGTGATAAATCCCCTCTAACAGTCTCTTCCCATTTCCAAACCCTGCCCGAGTCAGAACACACGGAAAACCCAGCCCATGTAACTGGAGGATGGTACTTAACAATTTTTTTTTTTTTTCAAAAACTTACCTGAGAGTTGTCTTTTTTCCTATCACTATTACAACAGAATGCTACGTAGAAAAAATTAGAAACAGAGGTAATGATTCCAGTGTTTCCAATGCCATCCTTAGGCACGAAACAGTCCATCTGCATTTTCTGGAACGCATCTTGCCCGTTGCATCAATTAGCAACCAAGAGAATTGAAATATCGAAGAGGCCTAAACCCTACAGTCTCTCACACCAAACACTCCTTGGCTGTAGTCACTTCTGCCACAGAGCAGCAGCAGTTGAGATAATATTTATTTATTTTATTCATGTTATTCATCGCCCTTAGACTTTGAGCTCTGTTTTAGAGCTGTGAAGACAGGATGTTAATCATTATCTTTCTGATAGAACACAAATGTCACACTTTTTTTTTTTTTCCCTCTATCATCAGGACTTCACGTCAAGCAAGGGAAAACAGAAGAGTTGTGGTCAACGAGCAGGAACAGAAGACAGCAGAAGCAAAAAGGCAGGATCCAGGCTCTTACTGCTAAAAAATTTGTGTTGTGTAGCCCCACGTTCTTGTTTAACAACGTTTGTCTAAATAAATCACTTCAGATCAAGTTCTGAACTGTGTTCAGTTTTCAGTAAGGATTAAAGAGAAATCTGAGTCAAGAGCTGGTTTTAATTATAATTAAAACTAAAGTGGTACATAGATAAGTAATAAATCTACTGTGAACAAGGAACCCTCCTGCCTCACCAACTACCTGGCTGCAGTTGCTGCTCTGACACAGCACATGACATTCTTTCAAGGACCAATTACCAGCTCCCCAAATTCCCACTCAAATGAACTTCAAAAATCTTGCCTGAGTGCTCTCAGTATGCTCAAGTCCCCTCATTTTTGCTGTTGGTGAGCAATTTCAGGGTTATTTTCATGTTCTGTGATTCAATCTGAGGCAGAACCCTGAAACGCTAATGTAACACAAGCAGTAGTTTCACGCGCGCATCCCCAGTGATACCCAGCCCAAGTTTCAGTAAAACAACTCTTTTTTTCATTTTGTCATTCATGTTATTCTACTAGCTTCTACTTAAGATAGATGTTTTTGTGTTGCTTTGTACTCTGATTTTGTAACTGTTCATACTTTTAGTGATATTTTCCTGGTAACGGAATGACAGAGCAAAAAAGAATATGCAATAAAGTTAATAGAATATGATCTATAGGAGATGCAGGTAGGTACAAAAATGATGGCGTAGCAAATCTCTACAGTCAGCAATGAAGAATTATACCTGTAACACATTTTAGTTGGTAAACATGTTACTTGCTTCTCTAGCTTCCGAAATGTAACTTACCATTTTAACAGCATAAGAGTTTTCTCAATCATACACCTGGGACACCACATGCAAATAAATGATGACTTATATTCAGCAAAGATGTGTTGCTCTAACACTGAAGTGGCAGTTTAAGGGCAGCTACTAGCGAAACAGAAGAAAGTTTTGCATCTCCTTCATCAAAGGAAGCACATACAACTAAAACCATCCAACAGGTACTCGCTCCAGCTTCAAAACAAGCAAGCGCTCACTCTGAAGCAAGGACAGGCAGGTAATCGATTCCCTTCCACACCCATTCCTTTCATGGAATTCCCTGCTGGACTATTACTGTTCCTCTACTCACTTCAAATGGAATATTCGCTCCGTTAAACCAACAACAAAACTTCTGGGACACATGATTTCATTTCCATCCTCTACACACCCAGCAAGCACAGGTGGATCATACTTTCAAAAGAAAAGAAGCTTCTCTTCAGTACCCTGATGTAAAAATAGGAAGAAAGTACGATGAGGGAGGTAGGCAACCATCACCAAAAAGCAATTGATGCACTGAAAAGCAAAATCTCGGCTCCAGCACAAGAGCCTGCAGGGAAGGCAAGGTATCTAGGTACTCATTAGCACACCCTCGTTGTCAGCTTAACCTGTGCGAAGATCTAACTTACCTCTAACGAGGCTAGGATTATTGCAGTCAGCAATCCAGCGAAATCAGCTGCCTCACATCAGCAAACAGAGAGGCAAAAACACACGAGGGACTCAGTAGCCAAACACAAATGCACGTGTGCATACACATGTCCAAATGTGCTAAGATCACAGACTGAGCAACATTTATTCCAATAGATTCCCAAAAGAAGATACCAGATCTAGGACAGAGGTGACATCACAGAATCACAAAATCATTTCGGTTGGACGGGCCATCTCGAGATCACTGAGACCAACCGCCCTGCTCAAGCAGGGTCAGCCAGGGGAGCCACAAGAATACCTGTTCCGTTATATCCAGGAAATACTTACCCAGAATTAAGACCATCAAAACCAATTTGAGCAACACAAGCATTCAGCCTCACTCCTGCCCGTTCTTCTGCACAAGCGAAATAAATAGATCTTGTAGTGCGTTCCAATTCTTAATAAACTCGGCCTGCCTTGGATGAAAACAGAATGGATTCTAACAATAACTGTGCCTCACAAAATATGCTCTTGCCAGCAGCTCCCTCCTATTTACATCAGGAGGGTTCAAGCTTGAGTTCCTCTATTGATTGCAACTCTGGAAGAGAGGTGATCTCACGCAAATTTCAAGCCATTCAAGACTTCGAAGGTCAAAATCAACAGGTTAAGTCTAACTGGAAATAAGGCAATCGCTCCTGATCTCGGCATTGCCATGTGTACGACACCATCATGATACGCCACTTAACAGGCAGGACCCCCTGCTGTCTTCCCAAGGTGAAATACTAGTGAATAGAGCCAAGCACAGAGCTAACACAAGGCCAGGCACAGCACCAGCCAGAGCCTCATACAACTTCCAGGTCAAGCTCCCAGCTAGTGTGAACACAGCCATGGCTTTATTAAGGTAAATCCAGCTACACAGAACCATCCCACCCAGGCGAATTACTGTTGTTTTGTAGTAATTTAAAGGACATATCTGATCATATCTCAGTGTCCTTAAACAGTATTTACAGGAGGGAAAGACTTAATATAAAATACAGTTTTCAGGTTCTGAAATTCAAGAGAAATCAATCTCACCAGATCTGTTATTCCTCTACAGTTTTAAATAGCATGAAACTCCTGCTTTGCTGCCTGTCTCTCCCCATCACAGTATTCAACTTCCACCAGTACAACTTCAAACTCTAACCCCTGAAGCACCAGCTAAAATGAAAAGCTGTTGTAATTACACTGATTGAAAAACAGAATTTTTGCTGTGCAGAGAATTCAAAATTTTTTTGCATTTGTTATTGATCCAAACCAAAGAAAGACAGCATTTGATAGAACAGTAAGTTCAGCAAAATTTAACTGAAAAATGCCAGAAGAATTTCAGTTCATGTCAGCCCATCAGAGAGTCTGCAGGTCAGGAAATCCCACACCCTCACTTTTCGTGATGCTCCCGTGCTGCAGCTGTACTTTACCCCGACCGTGACCGTGGTCACCCTACCGACCCCCTGAAGCCCTGGTAGACTCTGACGAATCACACACCAGCCAGAGAGCAGGTCTCGACAACTTCGTGGCTCATTCTGAAATGAAACATTTTATTCATACCCCAAAATGTTCAGTTCCTTCAGAGGAAAAAAAGTATTTTTTGATAACTTGTGTTTCACCTGAACTTTTTTCACCAGCCCTCATTCTTACATTTCGTAAAATGGATTCTCTGCTCTGGAAGAACCAAGTGGGTCAGTAATAACGAATACGCACACCCAGTGTAGATTTCTCCCTAGCTAGACTTACTTTTCAATGTAAAAATAAAATATTAGAACATTGACTCAATGATTTTAAATTATTACAAAATTAGGTTTTGAAAGTTAATTGACTCCGCGGTCTTGAAGCTTGAATTCCCAGTGCTTGGCACCTAGCGTACAGAGCACAGTTCACTTTTTCAAAATTGCTCAATGTAAAATTTGTAAACTTGTCCTTAAGGAATCCCCCAATCATAATCTGCAATAAGATAGCAAAGTAAATAAAGGACTCTTGTTTCCACAACTCCCTGTTAATACTGAACTTTCCAGAAATGACAGCTTGGTGCTGAAAAAGAGAGCTATGCCTTAATTTGTTATGACAATGACTCTATTAGCTTGAAACGATTTAAGATCTCTTTGCTGAGTTCCACCCCTTAATTAATATGACCTTTCAGTGCTGCTGTTCAGCTACATTTCCACTCGGCCAACACGGACCACTTTTATGAACTTGCGACTAACTAAGGTCTTTAGGATAGTTAAAGAAACCAAAACGCATCAAATGAAAGTTTAAACACCCAAAGAAGAGAGACTTGACTAAATACGCCCTTCAACACACAGCAGAGCATTTCAGCTATGTCTTCCTTCCCTAAGCAGCAGGAACTTCTTGGACACTTCTCCAGCCTACTTAATGAAATCTGTTTGTTGACTCATGCAAGAAAATAGGGTGATTGTGTTCTCTCAACTATGCTGAATTTTGAGCCAGGTGTTAAAGCAGCTTGACCCAAATATGAAATGCAACAATAACACCAATAGCACCGCACTCTCAGGAAAAAGAATACAATCTTGCCTTGTGTCAAAGCATTCTGAAAAAACGATGTACCTGTTAAAAGGAAGATAAAATTACAGATCTTCCTGCTTTCAGATGCCTATCCCTTCACCTTCTACTGTATTAAGTTCTTAAAAATTCTTTATTGCATGGGTGCCTTGAAAAGATGCACAAATGATTACCTTTGCCCCCTTTTCCCATGAAATTCAAGAGCGTTTACCACAAATTTTCATCAAAAGCATAAGTTTTTAAGTAGCCCTCATTAGTATCCATGACAGATGCATGTAATAGTGACTCTCCATAAGTACGAAAGAAATGAGCATGACTGCTCTCATCTCCTAGCCAGGGAAATTAAAAAGCATCCATTTATTTTCTTTAACTTTGTCAGAATAAGCCCTCTGTAATATTCCCGTGATCATTCTGGGATTACTTCTGTAAGAGGAAGAACAAACTGCACCTATGCGTACATGTGTACGTAACAATATGTGGAAGTTTTTTCCTGTTACTAATTAGAAGGCGCTTGGATTTGATAGCTACAACAATCAGTAAGGAGTACGAAACTCAGGTAAAACAGATTCAGACTAGATCGCCTACGCAAAAGCTAGGAACAGGTCTTGGATCTTCTCGAATATCCTAGTCCCTGGGAAATTCTGCAACAGGCTATAAATTGTACTTAATCCTAAAAATATTTATCAGTTGACCAATCATCTCTCAGTCTTCCGTTGTCAAGGAAACAGGCATTTATGAACATCTTTTTCAGACACACTATGCCCAAACAACTGTAACTGAAATGGAGGAGAGCAGCCAGCCAGACTTTTTCTTCATCTGCCTCGCTTACACTTTGGGGCAGCGCAGCGACACGATGACAGCACCTACCCAGGTACCACTCAGGGTTTTCACGGAATCTCCCTCCCCAGAGCCCACTCCCTTCACTGCGAGATAAACTATTTTCAGCCCGGGCTTCTAGTACATCAACTCTTGCTCCCTAAAAGCACGTGAGTTGATGCCTCTGGTCTGAGCGCTCATTCATTGTACTCAAATCCTACTCTTTGACAACTAAACCGCAAGTTTTCCACCCGCAACCCTCAGAGAAATTGGTGACGGCCAAAAGATGCCCTGGCTTCTCGTTACGTGATTCCAGATGTCAATCCTTTAACTTAGGAAAGGAACCTACCTAGGCATGGAGACTTCTGACCCATTGTCACTTATCAGAGTAGTTTACTTCTTGACAAGACTCATGCATGAGAGCTACTCTGAGGATTAATTAATGCCTTTTTCTTTGACATTCTTTGAAGATCAGACAGCTAACTATACCTGTATGGGGTGAACATGAATTCTGCAATCAGATAGACACATTTATTTCTGAGGCATGTATGCCCTTCCTTTTATTTTCTCAATAAAATCTTTTTATACTTTTTTTAATGGAACACCATTAAAATCAGTCAGTGTCAAACTATGAGGAACAATTCTGGAAAGTACGTTCCAGGCAGATATTTATAAACTCACCACATTTGACAAGAAAGTGGCATTTTTTGATACTCACTGCAAAGAACACAAAAGCCACCTAGTTGCTGTGGTTACCCTAATGATGCTATGCCCACCATAATAATCCCCTGAGCTTTCACAGACTAACATGCTGCATTTGGACCATATTTGTATTTTCACCTCCTCTTCTTTAAAATCAAGTAGAAAAAATGACAAGAGGAAGTAATGATCTACTTCCTTGCAGATCTATTACCGTCAGCCTTCTGTTCCATCTGCATTCAACAGAAAATAAAAAGTGGTAATTTTTAGTGCATAGCTTCGAACAGCAGACCACAATCAGAGCAACTGTTAACCAGAAGTGTGAATATGGCAGACAGGAGAGGGGGTCCCACAAGAAATACATATATAGTGGCATTTTCCACAAAGGGACAACCTTGCTTGACACAAAAGAATTACTGTGGTATTTCAGAGCCAGGGCCTTTCAGCTCCATCATACAAATGAAGATAGATCAGCTGAGGTCACAAGAAACTCTACAGCAAAAAGATGAAAAATAATTTAACAAACAAGAAAGTCATCTTGCCCTCATCATCTGAGACTAGCTTAAATGGGAGGAATGAAATTTTATAGCCATGCACATTTTTATAACATTACCTGTAACATTTTTAGTTATTCTTGTTCAGACCTGTTTAAAGCAAGGAAATCTCAATCTACGGACATCTCATGACAATGAACGCCACAGATTTCTTGCTTGCAGTGAAAGAAAGTATGTTTCTGGGGTTTTTTTTTTTTAGTGTCCTATCTCTCAGTTTCACCATCTTCTAATTTTTGAGTAATGAGACAGAAGAGAAGCTCCAAATAACTGTTCTCCAAATCAGTCATTTATTGAGAATACTTTAATTGTGCTTCATCTTAGTCATCTCTTTTCTAAGATTAAACACTTCCAATCTCACTCATGCTCCGAAAAATGCTGGGAAAGCAACAACAATTAAATAGCAAATATGAATACAGAGCCATTAGTAAAACTACTGACAGATTACACTTCACTCCTGCCACGTATATATGTGTGTGTGTGTGCATGCGTCACTGCATATTGCAAAATGGTAAGGCTTCTCAAGGAAGCACTTCAAACATCGGTAAGCAGAACTGCTTTGGGACGTCCAGGCACATTGCCACATTGGCTATTTGCAAACAGCTTGCAAAACCAGAGGCAAGACATCTCAACACATAATAGCAACTTAGGGCCTGGAATACGCAGGGGCCCTATCTGAATAGTCCCCTCTGTTCAAAAAGCTATGTGCCTTCAGCGTGAATGCCACCATCTTCCTTCACGCCTCATGACACCCCCATGTCAAGGCAGTAAACATTGACCTATTTCAGAGACAAGAAAACTGAGACTTTGGGGACTTAAGCAGCTACCATGACATTGCGATAAACTGTTATGACCTAAGTAAGAGAAAAGGCATTGTCTAAGGGAATGGATTTCAAGAAACCTGCATTTAGTCCCGATACAATCGCACAGAATGGATCTGCTTGACGCGCTCCGTGATCGTGGGCCAATCATTTTTTCCTTTCCTCTGTGTCCGTTTCCCTTCTCACAACTTTGTTCCTTCTTTTCAAAGTAACCCACGTTCAGGTCAATGAGTATAAATGTACAGCACCTTGTACAATGAGGTCTTCCACTCAACTGGGCCTGGAGGTGCTGCTACAAAATAAGTCATAGTTCCAAACCAGCATCAGGTGACAAAGCATTTGATTACATAGAATATAAAGGATACCTTTATCCTATGGCAAAGGTGACATCACCTACAACCACAACACCTGGGACTATTTTGCAAACAAATTCACAACAGTAAGGGGAAAAAAGCAAAATTTGCTGGATAATTTATTCACAATGAATAATTCCTCCAGCTCTAATAGTAATACATAATTACATACCATGATGGAGTATTATGTATTAGTTGGGGGTACTAATTAGTTAATGTTTGTACAGCTTCTTGAAGATGTAATGTGCTTAAGCATTATTATTAACGAAGTGGAGCATTCAGTTTTAAATTATTTTTACCATAACTCAGAGCCGTATCACCTACACTCTTTCAAAGAGCTGTGATCAGTTGAACATGGTTATCTGCTGATCCTTTGTCATGAAGTAAAATTTGCAGCATGGATTACGTACTAGGAAGAAGTATTAACAGCTCCCTTGATGCTGAGCAGACTTAAAGTGAGATGATTTATTGCCATTTTGAAGGATTCCTCTTTGAAACAGAGGCGTGACTTTATCGGACGCACGAGACCACACCAGCTAAAGCTTATCAGGTACGATCAGATGGACTCTTGATTTGACAGAATACCAGAAGCTTCACGGGCTCCAGAGTGTTACATGGATGCTAAGTACCTCTGATGACCAGGCTACTAAAGCAATGAAGCCATACAGTTGCCTTATATTGATATCACTTAGATTAGAGAAGTCAAAAGCCGCTAGGATATGTCTGTACTTGCTCAAGCCTGATCAACTTACTGCTCAATTAGTGGAGAAAGAAGGAAAAATATCCCCTAAAACTATTTGATACTAAAAGCTTTGACACCTGCTTCTGGGACTCAGAAAGAACAAGCTGTGAGGTAGTGCAGGATTACCATTAAAAAGGACTTTCAGTTTAATAAAATCTACCCTGTAGACAAGAAAAATGTAACTTGTCCATAAACATCACAGTTAATACGCGCCGAACAACCATGCCAGATAGCGCATCGCTTTTATTTTGCCCCCAGTTAGAGAGACAAGAAGTAAAGCTAGTGGAAATTTCCAATGCCAGAGTAGCCCACTATCATTTGGGAGACAGTATATTGGTATTCATAGATGCCAAACTCAGTCCAAAGGAGACTAACGCAAGCAAACACGCATGCGTTTTTATGCTAAAAGAACGGAGGATTATTTTTCATTAGGAGTTTCATTAAAAGTCATCTAGCTTTCTTCCAAAACTTTCAACATTTGCATTTTTTAATAGTTCTAGGCCCTAGGTAAATGATCCATGAAAGAGAATATAGCGCACATCAATTTTATGCAAGATCCACAGAAAGTGCGTGTCAGTTTTCGTCTGCAAAGGCCAAGCACTTCGGCTTTTTTGCAGGTGCGTCCCACTTTTGCAGGTGCGTCCCACACAAAAAATCTCTGAGACCAAGAAGTCTGGATCTCACAGGTGCCTTTGCCACATGTGACCAACTATTCAGGGCTCTAAGAAATGTTTAATAAAGTCAGCTGTTACACTTAGCTTGTTTGTTAAAACCACCTAGCATGGATTCATAAAGGGTTTTGGCCTCCATTTATGAAGTCAGAGAGGAGATTCATTACACAACTTGCAATCACATTCAGTTCCTGACAGCCTATTTGTGTACATACATTACTCTTGACAGATGCTAAAATGAATGTCTCCTAAATCAAGTGCAGTGCGAAAATGAAAACCAAACATTTTATGTTTAGATGAGTCATTGCTATTAATCTCCTGTATCTGGATTATTCTGGGAGTCTACCTCCACAATCTTGTCCCAGGGTATTTTTTTTAAATGCATGTGAAACTACAACAATTGAGTGGTGGACCGTGCTATTTCACATCTCCCTTTGTGAGCTCAAGTTTAGACACCAACATGCAAACACATGCAAGTTCGGCCCAACTGACAGCTAATGGATGCATTAGCATCCTTCGTGTAGAGCTGTTCAGTTCCAACTATGCAAACAATGAGTAATGGCTAAGGAGCTCGCTCTTGAAGAGATGAGTTGGCACGTTTTCAAGGCCAAATTAAGAATTCAGAAAATTGTGCTTCCGTATGTTTGCAGCGAGTGCATTCATTTCGCCCTTGATTTTTCATCAGTATGTTGCAGCCATTGATGCAGGCTTCTTTTAATTCAACAGCATCACAGCCGCTATATGCTTAATTCAGTGGTACAGCACCTTAGCTGAGCTAAAATTCATTGATGAACATAAAACATCACTGCAGTGATTCAAGTTACATCACATCCTGCCCAGGACATAATTATCAGCAAACTCCTGTTATCTCCAACTCAACAGGCTCTTTCATATCTAACTTTGTTTCTTCCCCAGGCCCCCAGTCAGAAGCCCAGACATTGTGGACAGAAACAAGGGTTGTTTTCCTGGGGTTACTCTTGATTACTGTCTTGCACTGCAGGTGGGGTGCCACTTGGTCCCTTTTACTTTGATTACGTTACCTGGTACACCAACACACTCTGTATGCGTTGTTTTTATCGCAAGCTCGCCATTTGGACAATTACGGACATTGGGCAGCGTAGCAACTTATTCAAGACCCCTACACAAGCTTAACTAACCAGAACATAAGAAAGGAATATAACCATGTCAACACAGCACTGTTGCCCGGCTAAATATCCCTGCTTCTCGGCAACCTGACTGACGCAGTTTGAGGGCGACGAGATAACTACACTGATTCCCGTCCTGACGGCAGCGTTCTCAGTGCTAGCTTGGGAAACTGCAAAGCAGTAGTACCCACAGATGTCCTTGGGAGAGCTCAGACCCAAGCACGTTCTGAGCCAGGTGCAGAAGCCACAAAACAAACGGCCACTGCAACGACCACTTTCAGACTGCCGTGCTGCGCACCACGATCAAAGCTACCCCAAGAATGCCGCGCCACTACAGCTGCAAAGCAGGTACGGAAAATCTAAGTCAAGCATAGGATCTGCGCAGATATCTGTGTATGCCAAGAGTCCGGACCAATAGTTCCATGCTCAAATACTCCTGTTCATTTTAGGTGTTAGGTGGTAGGCCACCGGTACTAACTTAGGAGTCAAAATTACTCCTGTATCTTGAACAACTCCTTTACCTTAAGGACTTGGGGGTCCATTTGTGAGCAGACGCCACTTCATAAGAATCTGGAAGACAGCACTGCTTAGCACAGCGCCTGCATACAAATTCACACATACTTGGCCATACTGGCATTACAATCTATTGTNCTGCGCAGATATCCGTGTATGCCAAGAGTCCGGACCAATAGTTCCATGCTCAAATACTCCTGTTCATTTTAGGTGTTAGGTGGTAGGCCACCGGTACTAACTTAGGAGTCAAAATTACTCCTGTATCTTGAACAACTCCTTTACCTTAAGGACTTGGGGGTCCATTTGTGAGCAGACGCCACTTCATAAGAATCTGGAAGACAGCACTGCTTAGCACAGCGCCTGCATACAAATTCACACATACTTGGCCATACTGGCATTACAATCTATTGTAATCTCTTTCATCAAGTCGCACCATTTAAGTGGGTAGCACACAACCTTGCCTTCCCCACTAACCCTCAGGAAAAGCCCTGCCTTTTGAAGACGACCAGTGCTGCCACGACGACTGGGGAGTAGGTATGGTGAGCATGCAGGACCGCACAGAAACTGGCTGGGAGAGCCGAGACATGAATTCGTCAGACCCCAAAAGTCCTAAACTATTTTGCTGAAAAACTCAATCCTCCTTCTTCTCTACAGACGTATAGCAAGACTAAGATCAGTAACCTCTGTCAGAGATTATAACACAAAATTAATGAGCTGTTTATTTACTTATAATTTTAGGAGCAAAATCACTACAGAATCCTACACAAACATACAGATTTCACTCTGCAACGAGTCAGATCAGAGGACACCCACTGTGAGCCACAGTTGCCTGCTTCCTCAATTAAGTATGAAAAATCCAGAGCATCTGTAAATAGGTTTCTTACATCGGCCTTGTAAAAATATCTCTGGACACTTAAGCCAGAAACATCCACCTTTAAATACAATCAAGAAAACGTCCCCCAGACATTAAGAGTGACAAGGTTGGAGGTAAATCTACAGTAAAAAACAGATAATGCAAAACACGATGAGGAAAAACAAAGAGAGAGAGCACAGCTGGGAGACTCTCTGCTCTTCTAAACACGGTGACAAGGGCTGCATGATAATACTGCTAGCACTGTGCTAAGCAATTCCTCCTCGCTGAAATGAAAGACTTCACCTCATGGCATCCAATGAAATCATGTTTCTGATCTTTAGCTGGCATTTTTATTTGCAAACTTTGGGAAAATGTAGAAATATATTTATACACAAGCAGTTCTACTAATAATGATTCACACTCAAGGAAGTCCAAATAGATACCACTTGGAAACCACGACAAAACACCATTATCGGTTGTAAGCAAGTACTACTTCCCTCGCAGTTACAGTGCCAACAAAAAAACAGGATCATTACTTCAAGATGAGGTGACACCTTCTAAAATACAAATGCTGGGAGAATACAGTGCACGTACACATCTGTGAGACGAGCACAGTCAAAGCACAAATGCAGGAACAAGTTCCAAGTGTAGAAGCCCAAAGACAAGATTCCTTCAGGAAGTTATGGTCACAGCTGTGAATTTCTAAGGAGCTCCAACACAGCAGAACAGAAGGTTTCTGTTATCCGGCCTTTCTTACAGACTCCCTACCTTTTTTCTGTTCTCTGATTGAAATGGTCTCACAACAAATCACTCTTGTCAAATTTAGTCTCTATTCCAATTTTCCTCCCGAAAAGCACTGTAATTCTTTGACTTTCAGTCCTACAGGAGCAGTTCACTTGAAAATGGAGACGCTTGACTCGCTGAAGGAATACGCCAGGTCTGAGGTTGCCCTGTACCACTTTCTTGCAGTGGTTTCATCCGTCAAATTCGTTAAAAAGATCATCCAGGTCCTGCAAGTAACTGGTTAAATATATGTATGCAGATGCTGTAACAACAGCATGCAGTCAACACTGATACACTCTCGATGATTCAGCTGACGTAAATAACTTAAAGACTTTGCAGGAGCCAGGCCTAATTTTAGCACATCAAGTACAGTAAGGTCAATAAAACATACACACACGATTGTCTTTAAGTGTATTGCCTTTCTTTCTCCAAGAAATTTTTCATTAAAGCTTTAATAGTGCAGTCATCCGTGTAGAAGGAACTGATTTTTTGTAAAATCCTTGGTTAAAAGTTGACGCTCTCTAGTCAAGAATCAAGTGCAGCGTGTCACTTCTGATAGCATCTATTAGTATTACGAATACTTTTGCGATTTCCTAGTAGCACTTGTTCACACTTGGTTAAATCAATAAGCAATTTCCCATATGTATGTAATATACAGTAGCTGTGACAGGAACCAGATGGCTTGTTCTATCTGCAATTGAGTTTAGTATTTTACAAAAATAATAATAAGAATAAACAAAATGAATTTGATCTATAGATGAAAAAGACCTTTTGCTTAATTCCTCTCGTGCTACCTACGGCAGCAATAATAAAACCAACAGTAATGCCAGCATATCGAGGTAGTGCAGAATTCGACTTCGCAGGCACCATCGCTGCCCTACACGCAGCAAAAGCAGACCTGCCCCAGACCAACAGACACGCGGTACCTGCGGTAAAAGCCAAACCTCCAACGCACAGCATTCCGGTGGGCAGAGACGAAGGCCTTGGTACTGGCAGGGGCACACTGGCCATCTTAGCCACAGTGCGACTACAAGCTCCTAATATTCTCAAAGGATAAAATTCCCGTGAAGGTTAACGCCAGACCACACCCAGTTGAAATCACAGGTGTCCGTGCTTACGTTTCCCTTGCACAAAAGGCAGCTCACTTCAGTTCAGCCCTCTGCCAACTGCAGCTGACTCAGGATGTAACAGGGAGAACCACATTTATTTAGTCTGTACCCAAAGTGAAAGGAAACCCACGTGAAACTCAGAAAACAACCCGCAGACTGGTAGATCAAATCTCTGCTGTCTCTTGCTCGTGCAGCACATACTCTTACACTTAGGGCCTGAGCCTTGGGAGCTCCAATGTTTCAAGCAAGTCTCAAAGCGTTCTGCAACCCAAACTCAGCTTCCTAGTAGGTATGCATCGTAACTCCCAAGACACTCAAGGGAACATTCATGTTAATTATTTAAAATCCACATAAACACCAGTTTTATTTTTAGATTGTCTTTAAATCTTTTTACTAAGCATTAAGGAAAATTAGTTTTGTTCAATTAAAATATATTGGCCATTTCTTAGAAGAAGAAAGGCTAAAGCCCATCACACAATTTAAAAAAAAAAAAAGAAAGAAAAATCCAGCTCAGGCCCATAAAACTCACAAGAGGACAGAAAATAGAGGGGAATATTGATAAGGAAGCCTTTTTAAGTGTCTCTTCTTTTCTCCTTAATTTTCCTTTAAACAACTTTGATAGCCCCCTTGTTCAAGAGCTTGTTAGTTTGGTTTCCCTTGTGCCTTTTGCTAACCCTGTTCAGGCAATCCCAGCATACGAGCGCGCTAAATGATTCCCGATCCTTAGCTCTGTGATTCTAGAAAGCATCCCACAAAACCACAGCGAGCACTGGAGAGGTAAATGTTTGCAAATGACATTTTCACACAGTTACGTGCTGCCTGCTTTCCTAAATGGCAGCAAAAGCCAGACTAATGTGAAAGGGCAAATTTATTACTATTTTTATTGCAGTAGCCTTTAGAGGCCCCAGCGGAGACCCAGGCTCACAGGCCTAGGACCGGAAAGTGATGCACAGCCCCGTCCCAAAGAAGTTTACTGTCCAAAGTGACAAAAGGCGGAAGGGAAGCCTGAACTACAAGGGAGGAACCAATTTGCTTAGACATGAACTGGGATGTGAGAATCGGACGCAGACCCCGCAGCTCCCAAGGCAGCGCTCTCCCAAGGAACAATACTGCTTCCCAGTTCTATGTTTTTCCTCTTTAAGTACAAACAGAAAAACTGACAACTCTTGCTGCTGGAGATAATCCAGAAGGCTCGTATTTCTTTTTGCTTTGAAAGAAGTGAGACCTCAGTGAGGGGAGTACAGGTAGACTTTGGAACATAAATTTCTCTCAAGTTTCTTGACGACATAAGGGGTATTTAAGAGAAAACAGCTATCATCTGTTTGTATATGATGAAATAAATATCAACAGCTTGGGACAGTCTGTATTATTTTGTTTATTCATTTGCACGTAATTTAGAAGAGACTGAAATACATGGTTGGGATGTGCATTACTGAAGCAGATGGATTCTTTGTGTGTGGGAATTTAGTGTTCCAGATTGCCAGCTCTAGAGACAGGAGTCGTCTCTGTAGCCACCAGACAGGTACAACAGCTGCGCCATCCCCTCCACAGAGCGTTTCAAACCTGAGGTGGAAGGAATAATTGAGTCTCTAATTCCTGGTATGTCTGTCAAATCTGCTTCTGCACTGGACTATCTATTCTTTCTTTTTGTTGTTGTGATCCCGTGGATCAGGAGCCCTGCATCCTGGGTGCAACACAAACGCAGAAAAATGTTTCCATCCATCCTTTAAGAAACTACCTGAGAATCAGCAAGTGCTTTCCATGTAGGCCAGAACACTACACAGCACTGAATCTTTTCATCTGTAGTTAACGTAGCTGATTTAAACTCACAAATTGGATGCAAGATCTGATACAGACTGCCTAGTGGCAGAGCCTCCTGTCTTTCAGATTACATTCATGAGATGTACCCAGCAACTGCCCTTCCCTGCGTGTTTACCTAGTCCAGAGTACTGCTCTGCCATGCCACCCGAAGCAGCCAGGGTGCCGCAGTGGTAGAGATGCTCCAGCTGGGCTAAACACTCTGGTTTTATCAGCCCATACCATAACCTGTGCATTAAATACATAGCTGTGCCTGCAAGCCCATCTTAGTGGGGAGTGGGCTGCCCTGACACACACTCCAGTTATGAAAGTGGCTGAGTGTTTTCTACCAGGCCCTGCATTCTTTCAAATCCTATGGTTTCTACTAGAAAGCAGTGATGACTCAACATATTGCAGGAGGTCATCAACAATTAAACTCGATACCATTCCTCTCTGCCTGATTCTTTGTTCTTGTCAAGCTATTTTTTCTGTGCTGTGATGACTGTTTCATGAGCTTGTCATACAACGCTCAGCACCACACAAAGTGTGGCCAAAATGGGTCAGCACACTCTAGTACCTACCAGCATTATGAAGAGGTTTTCAAGGTCTCTCTGTAATTTTGGGATGGAGGAATGGCACACCCCAATTCTAGGCCTCGTTTCCATAAATACTTCTTGTGTCCCATTTCTGCTATAGCGCATACACGTAAAACTATAATTTTGTAAGCCTGTTCTAAAAAGTATGTCTCTCTCCTGAACGCCTCATTCCTCAGATCTTGAAGGTATGCAGACAATCTCCTAATTGGCATGTTTCACTTGCTACTACTGTGTGCTCATTAAGAGGATTCTCCTGCAACACCCCGCTGCACAGGTACCTGAAGGAATGGCTGGGCAGGAGAGACCTGGCTTTACACCAAAAGCAATGGTCAGTGAAGCCCTATGCACATTCCCGTGCGTTAATTAAAGGGAGTCACAGGTGGTCTGAAGCCTTCAGCCATCCCCGTGATTAACGGAATATCCAAGCAAGACCAGACAGATGCGATGGCGTTTCACACCTACCCCAGATGCCTACAGGACTGTATGCTCCAAATGCCCCCAGACATGATCTCAACTGTCTGCTAAATGGATCCCTCATGACAAAGGATGAAACCGTGCTGTTAGGATAATGAATACAAATGGAGTGCTAAACCGAGCGGTGGTAAATCTCAATTTCTCAAATGCTTCTGAAGGAAGACAGCAATGCTTCTCATTGTAGCTCTGTAAATGTCCTGGAAGATATTATATTCCGGAGAACAAAGTTATTTTCTGGTAAATTTTGTACAGTATGAGTTCTAAAATGGGAATCAGACTAGAGATACCAGACGTCTGGATGGCTTAAAGGGAAAACTTAGCTCGAACCTCACAGGTCCTAATCCTGTTGGTCCATCTGTATGGTTAAAGCCACTATACAGTATTTTGGCTGCAATAGGATTCTGTACATCAGAAAGGTGATTATGAGAATCAAATTTATAGGACAAAGGCCTGGTTAATAGCAACAGAGCAAAAAAGTCGTAGAAAGACGCAGCGACCTTCTAGCCTAGTCACTAGGCTAAGAAATGTAAGTGGAGAGAGACTCTGCAGACAGGGGACCGGTCTGGCTACGATACAAGCATTACATCGCACTGCATGGTGGGTCTCCAGCTGGGAACAGAGGCATAAACCCACCTATCACCAGAACAACGTGTTGCGTGTGGTGTGTAAGCTGAGCAGGAACTTTAACAGTGAAAGGAGTGAGAATGAGCAGTCCTTTTCACTGTATCCTGGTGATGTGGGAAGGCATTTGAGCCCAGAGCACACTGTTCCTGAGCTCAGGTACATTGTCACACTAACACAGTAATATTTTAAATCGGTCTAGGCCTGCCCCATATCATGCTAGCTTGGAGAACATGGAGGGAGCTCAGCTTTGTCTCCATTTGCCTGTATAGACTTGCACTTAATAGAATTGAGGAACAACGTAATTACAATTTGTAAGTATTTTTACAGGCTGCTTAGACAGCCAGCTCACTGTAGCAGAGACAGTCTAAAAGTGTATGCAGCATCTGGAATAAGGGGGTCAAACTCAGCAGAGCCTCTGTGATGCTATACTACAATAAATATAAATCATTGCTATGAAAAGCAAAATTGAGAGGAAAATCATGATCAAACTTTTCATGGCTAAAGTGATTTTTTGCTAGGAAATTTATGACAGCCTTGTAAAACACGAGGAGGGAAATATCACTTCAAACTGCCTTTAAAAAAGATAAAAATGGACAGCAATAGAGCAGCCGCCGCCTCTTCTAAGGATCCTTACTGTAAAGAAACCTGGCAAGTTCAATGACCTTCCTTAAAGAAATCAGCTGAGGCTCAGAGGTAGGTAAAAAGATGTGCCAAATAAAACAAGGGGGAAGGGAGGAAAGAAACACTTCAGATGACAAAACATCAAATGGATTAAGAAGCTGAAATAAAGAAAAAAAAAATTCAGAACTGACTCACTGGAAGGGAGACGGGTGGCAAGCAAAGCTCCTAACAGCTCTCTGTTTGATATTCATGCTGAGGTCTGATTCAAAGGTGATGATGAAATAGTCCCAAGCAAACGCTTTTAAAAAGAAACAAAGCAAACCTTGCATCCATATAATTAGCAATCAACGCAAGGAGAGAAGAAAAATATTTAAGTGCCTACCTGAAAGGAAAAGAATATTGCAGCGCTCTGAAACAAAGCCACAGCCTGATGCACAGGGAAAATTAGCCATAAACATCGGCTTTCAATGAGATCACAATACATAAATACTGATTCAGTAAACATAAGCAGAGAGAAAAGCTGATTTTTTCTTTTCCTGTTTTTGAAAGGTCTGTAAAGACTGAAATTCAAAGAACAAATTGTGCATGTTATCTGTAAGTACCATATCCATACATAACTGACACATACAACACCACGCACTTTGCTCTTCTGTAAACACAGCCACTCACAAGTGGGGCATTTCTGGCAACAACCACTTCACTTGAATGGTTTCTGTCACTGAGGAAAACACCACAGTGTTTCTTCTGTTTTGGAGAGGAACGATGGTCTTGCAGGAGCACTGTTTTTGTGGTTTCAAGTTCTAACGCTTCCAGAGCTTTCCTGACTGTAGGAAAAGCAGGTCTCATTGCAAGACTTGCATTTGCCACACAAATCCATCTGGTTCGGATTCGTGCGTAGATTGCACCGCCATCATGGGTGTATGCAAAGGATAATACAAAACACGTAGGCAGACATCTTCAGACGTCACCTGCATCTTCCATGTACTTCTGTACATTCTGCATTAGTGCAAGTCTTCGGACAGCCTGAGTTCTCACTCCCGTCTGTTTTGCCCTGGATGGCTTGGAACCTCAGCCATAAACAAAGTCTCTCTGGTATGAAGGTGCCCCAAAGCAGTGTGAGTCAATCGGCTACAGTAAGGCACATCTGTTTCCATGCGAACGGGGGAAGCAGCGAGCCTTTTGACTCCAAGTTAATTCAAATCACCCAACTCCTGTGTTTAAAAAGTCCTGAATGATGCAGAATATTCAAAATGAGACCTCTAGGACAGAGCTGACTTCTTAAAATGCCGTCTTCCAGCGTGGGAGCTGGCTAACTGACAGGTCCCAGCACCTCTACTTTTCATCTCAGCATCAAATATGAACAATTATAAACTATGTTTTGTTCACTGAATGTTTCAACCTAGTTTCCCTGAATCAGTGAACTGCTGTTTCTGTGAAGCAGACATTAGTTTTCTGAGGTTTTTATGTGCTTTATGACTAGAGCTCATTTGAGTATGTTTCAGATCTGGCATGCATTTGTAAACAGCTTATCAAGAATTAATACATAATTAATACATGCTCTAAGAAACTATCGGAAATCACATGCAACCTCTTACTTATGTGCTTATCCTGTTTTAAAATTCATCAATGATTAACTAGTAGTTTTTAAACCTCTCACAAAATGTACACACAGCAACTAATTAATTGCTGTGTTAAGTTTGAAACATGGCAAACCCGTACCCTGCCTCACCCGCCCACCCAGTGGAGATTTAAGATAATAACATGGGGTTGTGGTTTTGGGTTTTTTGGGGGTTTTTTTTCCAAAAAAAAGGGGAGAAGTTGGGGTTCTTTTCAGTTGAGGCCTTGATGTAACTGAAGAGGAATTTAGCAGCGTAATTTCAAGTACAACAGTGAAAGAACATATTCATATGCTCATTTAACTTCACATCCTTGATAATAAGCACTCAAAACTTAAATATTACCAGTATAATGCTACTAAGAAACATGGTTTAGAGGCTGGAGCACCAGGCAGGAAACTCACTGACTTCAGTTCTTAAATGAAACACAATTTAAAACTGGACTTCAGGTCGCTTATTCCCTCTGCTCCCCAGCTCTCCACAACAAGGTAAACCATCTGTGCACATTACATTACAAGCTATCTGAAAATATCACAAAAATTATTACCTATCACAACATTCCACAAGCGCCTTAGTTTTGGAAATGAAAGCTGGTACCAGGATGAAAATCATTTTGTAAAGCAATGTTGTATGTTCTGAACATACAACGCTGGCCCAGGTATTAGCTGCATCTGCATTCACACTTCCACAAATACCTGCATGCAAACCAGCCCGCTTTGCAAGTCTACAGGGTAACGCGTGTGACCTTCCGGCAAACCAGCCAGGTTTGTAAAATGTCTGCCTAGAAGCTCAAAGGACAAAACGCAAACATACACAAATAGACCATTAGACATCAGTCATTTTCACAGGTGACAAAAACTTGCACTATCACAAGGTATTAAGAAATGTATATGAAATAATTTAAGAAATGCATATTATTTTACTACTACAGTCAAGCAGAACCACTAAGAAGCTTCTACAGAACATTGCTACTGAAAATTTTGTAGGTAGAACTAAGCAAACACATGAAAAATCTCTACTCGAACAGAGACGAGTCTGATTTTACTATGTATTTACTAACTGGCCCACAATGCTACTCAAATCTCTGAATGTTGCTGAAAGTCTCACCGTCCTCTCACTTACTGCCTGCTTACTGTCTTCCGTATGTTTTCAGTTCTTTTTTGTATGCCTGTTCTCATTTTTAACACTCTGACATGGAAACCCTGTGGTCAGTAGAGCCATCTTCTCCAAGTACAGACTTTACCTCCTCACTTCCTTCACCCATGCTGCCTTCTCACAAGTAATCACTCGTGCTCTATCCCAACACTACCAGAGCCCCTGGAAAGGATTATTTCTTGAATTACGAGGTTATATGGCTGTGCCTGTAACCCAGTGGCATTCTTCTCACTGCTTCCCGGGGACTTGTAGAAATTTCAGGGAACATCACTTTGCTTTTTCCCTCTCGTTCGCCCATCTCTGAAGGAAGTTCTACTGCACCCATCACCTGAATATTTCATTGCGGGATCAATATTTGAAGGGCAGAGCACTACTTGTGAAGTCACTGGGACATCTTCATTCTTAAGAAGGTACTTCATGTGCAAAATAATAAACCTCAATGCCAGATTTGTCACCTTGCCAAACCGTCTTAAAGAATTGCCTTTATTACATTCCTGATCTTGAGTCAGACATTCAGAATACGCACACATTTAAGGCACACATCAGCTTTCTCTTCCGCCGCTTTTTGTTAAGACGTGCACATACACATCCCAGTATACACAGCGTAAAGCATCTCGCGCCCTTAACTCCCTGCTTTAACCACAGTGTGAACATTTACGAGTGATGCTTTCAAACCCTGGGTCTGCGCCTTTACTAATCAAGACACCAGAACAGCTCTACCTGCTTGAGAAAGGTGCTTTAACATCGCAAGGAGCACTACTTGACCGAGTCAGCTTTTAACATGCATCTTTCCTCCCTTCCCTCTACTTTCTAACTGCTGGCCTGCCGTCGGAGTTGCTGCTGAGGTACCGCCGCTGTGGTAGCAGGGGTCTGCGCAGGGACTGCCAAGGGCACAGCTCAGCAGAGGGAAGAGAACCGTACGCAGCAGCATGGACTGGGGACGACGGAACCACCGGCCTGTCACATACCCTGCTCAGGGAAGGTGGGGGAAGAAAACGGCGCTCGTCTATCAATAAAAACAAGAGCATCTGGGGGGGAAAAAACCCCCAAACCCCAAAATAGTGCTGGCGGGGAGCAGGGAAGATAGGAAGAGGTGGAGAAATCCACGTTGAAATTCAGTTACAGGAAACTAATGTACCTCAATCAACAACCTTGCTATTATAATGCCATTAAATGAATAGGAAATACTGCACCTCCGGATTACAAATGAAGATATATTGCTATTTTATACATACATACATATATATACATATATGGGAACGAATGAGAGAAAAGTCTTTTTATTTCCTTTGAGCTGAATTCAATTGTATGTTACTAGTTTTGATTAATATTTAATCATTACTTAAGACAGGGAACATGAAATAGTTAAATCATTCAAAGGCATAGATTATCTTTTTGAAATAGCAGGCAAGATTAAAACTGTTCTGCGAATCCCTGGCTGAACGAAGGGAGTCAGCACTTGCTAGGAACAAAGAGAAATCATTTCCATTTTTTCACCTGACACATTTTCAAAGGGAATAATATTTTTTCCTTTCGGGTCCTGGTATTTCTGCTTAGTGATGATCTAACATGCTGTTATATCTAAAACTAAAAGATAGATTGTAAGTCCTTTTGGGTAAGGATTTATTTCATAGTAACTTTCTGTGTCTCTAAGATACCTCACAAGTAGGACCTTGACCACTAACAGGAATTCTAACCACTGCTGTAATTACAAGATGTAGAAAGAAATCAGCGTATTTAACTCCTACCTGTAGCAACCCTAAAATTGTCACTGATCTTTGTTTCTAGTGAAAAAAAGCATTTTTTTATTCAGAAAGCATCCATAGGAAACATCCATTCATGACAAAACTTTAGAGATAAGTACTTAAAAAAAAAAAGAAGAAGAAAATTCCTGGGCTAGGGATATGGCTGGCTCGTTGGGTTTTTTTTGCCTGAAAACAAATACCTTCAATTTTGCAGGTTCAATTTTTAACGAGGATATAAAAAAACCCCAAGATATTTCTGGAAAAAAATGTTCATAAAAACTGTCTTTTTGTTGTTCTGCAGTANAGAAGAAGAAAATTCCTGGGTTAGGGATATGGCTGGCTCGTTGGGTTTTTTTTTCCTGAAAACAAATACCTTCAATTTTGCAGGTTCAATTTTTAACGAGGATATNGAAGAAGAAAATTCCTGGGCTAGGGATATGGCTGGCTCGTTGGGTTTTTTTTGCCTGAAAACAAATACCTTCAATTTTGCAGGTTCAATTTTTAACGAGGATATAAAAAAACCCCAAGATATTTCTGGAAAAAAATGTTCATAAAAACTGTCTTTTTGTTGTTCTGCAGTAATTTCCTCCAAGCCCTACTGTTCAGGTTATGACCTGCAATTAAACTCACGATAAAAATTTAAGAAAATAAAACTTGAAATGCAATTCTCAACTTCTACACAGATCTGCAAGCACCTAGGAAGAGAACATAAGCTTTATTCCTCTCATTTTGGAGATGGAGAACGAGAAGCACGAGGGACCTGAATTTGTATGCCCAGAATTCATCGGCAGGCCAGTGGCACGGGCTACAACAAAACCCAGTGTGTGCCAATTCAGGGTCCTACCTGTTTTATAAAGAGAAAGATGACTAATATCCTTCTCCCTTGCAACACTTTGGTAGTGAAGGACAGCGTAAGAAATCTGATGCTCAGTATTTAATTGCTGACCTCTGCTCCATCCCTATCTCTCGACCTTCTGCAGCGCACAGCTACAGCTGCAGCCTTCCACAGCCCCTTCCATCCCGCTCGCTCCCCCTTCCCCAGTCTCCCTTCAGCCACTCGATTGCTTCTGCTGTCACAAGGCCCAATTACTTGGTTATGATTTACATGGTCAGTAGACTTGCACCGTGGGGATCTATTTTAATTGTAGGCTTCCTAGCAAACAGGCACGTGCCCAAACACTGCGCCCTCTCCAAACAACTGACCTAAATGAGCCAGCTGTACGCTGGCGGACGAAGGAAGGTCATCAACTCTGGCAACTGCCACCGTCCCCTCAAACAGCCCATTTTTGAAATGATAAGGCAGTATGATCAATTGTGTCAGAAATGCTGTGGGCGATGCACACAAAGGGGGAAAAAAAAGAAGTACCCAAAATTTAAGCCACTGAGTATAACACATCCACTCAGATGCATACAGTCCCAAGGATATGGATGTAAATCTCTGACACACCAGGCAAATTCTTTATCTGTAGCTCTTCAAAAGCAGAGGAATTGTTAACAAAAAAGTAACTGGAAATCCCATGAAGATTATAGCAACTGTAAATAATAAAACAGGTTAAAAGATGCCCAAGTAAGCTGGGTGCTAAATCTGACTTTCGAAATCAAGACAGAAATCAACTGCTGCAAAGTACCACACAATGCTTAAGGTACAACTTGGGCAATGCTGAGAGGTAGGTAGAAGGCGGGAAGATGAGTTCTTTAAGGAGAGAATGTGTGTGTCGTGAATTGCGACAGGGACAAAGATCTCACCACAGGAAGGACACAGAGGTGCTGGAGCGCGTCCAGAGAAGGGCAGCGGCGCTGGGGAAGGGCCTGGAGCACAAGGGCTGTGAGGAGCGGCTCAGGGAACCGGGGGTGCTCAGCCTGGAGGAAAGGGGGTTCAGGGGAGACCTCATCGCTCCCTACAACTCAGCGAAAGGAGGCTGTAGCGAGGGGGGGTTGGTCTCTTCTCCCAAGTAACAAGCGGCAGGGTGAGGGGAAACAGCCTCAAGTCGTGCCAGGTGAGGTTCAGACTAGACATCAGGAACAATACAGAACATTTGTAACATATGTATCTATGTAAGACATACTAGGAAGATATATAACAACTTGTTAGGCTACACTGAACAATAAACGAAAGACAAGTTTCAGAATTCACATCAATTTTAAAATATAGTAACAGAATAATGAGCTTTGTTTACAAACTGACTTTTGCATACACAAGTCTTTTGGTGACATCCAAGTTAATGCAAACTTACATCACACTGCTCTGGCAATGTACCTTAAATGGTATTTCAGAGTATGATAAACCACTAGGCATTTTAACGCCATTTACCTTGAGATTTTTATCATGGCTCCACCAGAACGAATGTGGAGTCGCAGACTTCAATCTATCTCATAAAAGGTCTCCATTTTTCTCCGCTAGCTCTAGGCATGTAGGAACAGTGAGTCCCTGCATAAAAGACCAGTGGAGAACTCCAACACAGAGCAAGGCGGGACCATGAGTTAGAGATCAGCTGCTGGAGATCTAGTCTAGTGAAAGGAATAGAAGATGCGCTCAAAATTCCTTACTTCAGCAGTTTGGATAAATACATACTTTCCTGTAATGATTCAATTGAAACATAATTTTCGTGAAAGCTAGGAGCGGGGCTATCAGTGTGCAAGCCTCCACGTGATTTTCTGTGGTTTTGTTTGTAACCACTCTTCACGGAGCTGGATGACACACAGACATCCTCAGCCACACATTAAGTATGAGATACATCGTCCTCACAGATTAGCTTAATATCATTGTGAAGAAAGGAATGATTTTAACAGCTGGACAAGTTATTTTTCACTGTTAGGGTTATTAATCTTTGGAACAAGTCATCAGACAAGTGAAGTTTTCTCAGTAAGTGCTCAAGTGACTCTCTGGAGCCACTTTTTAGTCAAAATAAAAGATTATGTTTATAAACAGTGTAACTTCAGGAAGTTGTGCGGCCCTTGAAATACAAGGAGGCAAAGCAGACGGCTAACTGCCTCTTCTCCACTAAAACTTTTTTATGTGTATCAGTGTAAGATATCCCACTCCAACCTTCATTAGGCATGAGAGGTAGCGAAATACGAAAGGCTATGCCTACCTTTTCCTCATAACCTGCGTGGAAGCGGAAGCAACATTAATTCTAGTCCCCTGTCTATTACAGAAAAACGAAAGTCTGGACCTTGCTCTCAAAAGCTAATGTAAGTGTTTGGGAGCTAATCATAAATAGAAAAAGGTTAATCAGTTCCTCAGATTGTCGAAGCTTCATGCACACTGCAACTCGTAATACATTCAACAAAGAAAAGGCAGCAAAGAAAATACCCATAGATTTTGTTTTCAAATAAAAATTTCTAATAATTCAAAATCGCCAGTGGGTTGTTTCCTTTTTTGATTTGTACAATTTGTGTTCCAACTGCAAAAACACATGAACTGCCTTCATTTCCCCATTTCACTTTGCGTGTGACATTGATGCGGCTTTTTAAGCCAGAAGCCTAACCTACGATTTAAAGGCTCTGGGAAAGAAAATAATAATGCTGGGGAAAGAAATGGATCAGAAATTTACATTAAAATCATGCAATTTCACTGCGCTGCAGAAAACTACCGGGACAAGGGAGCACCTGAGTAGCGGTAAGTCAGTCTCTGTTGCATCTGACTATAGTATAGACGTTTTAAAAGAACTAAATAGGCATGTGCTAATACCACACCTAGACAAAGCAGACCACTTCAGACTGGCTTTTATGCTAGGAACAAAACACTCACTGTAGGAGTCCCCGAAGGCTCCAGACAATACCTTTCTCTTTCACGCTAAAGTAGTAGCTAAAGCCCCAACCCTATGCTGTTAGCCACCATGTAGGAAGGGAGTGAAAGGCAATCCTCCCCAGCTGACCCTCGGAGTAGCAGATGGGAGGGCAATGTCTACAAGACAGGGGAAATTTTCAAAGATTTAAGGATTGCTTTCAATGCTCAAATTCTAATGAAAGTCAACGTGACCTTGCTCTCCTTTCTTCTCTTGAAGTCTGGCAGTTTGCAATGAAATGAACTCTCCCAGCTCACACAACGAATTAACAGCGGAGTTTGGCATGGTTCCTAAATCTTGTGGCCTCCAGCCACAGCTGACTGGTGGATCCCTTTGCTTTCCAAATTCACAAGGAGGAAGGGCATTCCCAAGTCTCGGAAAGAAAGGTTGAGCTTCCCGTGTGGAATCTCTTGCTTATATATTCTGGAATCTTATTTAACTCTGAATTACGCCAGTCAGTATGACACATCTTTATACTCAAGAGTTCAAGGAAGTGGTACAGTTTCTTTGTACAACTGGAAGAGCAGGCAGGATCCAGAGCAGCAGACTAAGATCTAGCCTTAGGTTCTTCCACAAATTAGAGCTGCACGCAGCATGCACACCTACATTGAAGGGGAGCAATGCGTAATTGCCCAACGGAATTTTGCATAATGCCAGCCTGCGGATGTGCCCACTAACATCATCTCTATGTCACGCTCACACACATGGGACAGAGCTGCTCTGAAGCTAGGGAAGATCAGGTCGAGTAGAGGGCTTTGTACTAATTCTTGGTCAACTTCAGTATTTGTAGTATTTTTTCCTTCTCAGTACTCAGAATGTAAAGAACTGTAATCAGAGTTTGTTTCCAACCAATATGTAACCTTATTAAGTTGTTCTGCCTTTTGCCAGTTACAGCACAGCAACTGCACACCTTCCCGGGTGAAGGCCTACCACGTGGGAGCAACAGAGGAAAACTACGCTAAGAACACTCTGGCTTCTATTGCCACAAAATCTTGGATGAGACATGACATTATAGATGGAAATAAAATTATTACCAAAACGTGTTAAGTCTTAGGACTTGTTCTCTGTGTTCTGATGAGTGCGCGTACACACGGACACTGACCGTCTGCTCTGACCTTCAATACCCCTTAATACACATTCTGTTAAATTTAATGGATAACGATGACTTGGAAAAATCATTTCTCTTATCCTCACATAATGTGAGAAGTGCACGGTAATTAACTAGCCTTTAAGAATTTTTGATTATTTCAGGACAATCAAATAATAGTGGAGAAAGGGAGTCTGAATGGGAAGGACGGTGTCACATTTATGGTTTAAACAATAGCTGTTTTGCCTGTCATTTATACCAAATTACTGCAGGAGGGGGGAAAGAAAAACTATTTATAACCTGTCAGTCTCAAGAAACCACAATTATGATGATTTAATTACCACATGAAGAGTCTTCAGGCAATCACATCGTTCTAAATTTAAGAAGTAGCACATTTCAGGCCCAAGACGATTTAGAACATTAACAAATGCTATTTGAACCAGGGCAAGAATTCGATGGCCTTGCTGGTTCCCTTTTAAAGCATCCATCACGGCACAAAGATAATCCAAATGGATGTGTTAGTGAAAGATGAGAGCAGTAAAGAATCATCTGGGGTTTCAGAGGCCATCACACAGAAGGAGAAGATGATTTTTAATAAGAACTGAGTTTGAGCAAAACCACACAACTTGGGTCTATTCATCAAAGACACTCTATGTATTGGAAAAATCTGGAGAAAAAATTGAGTTAGGGCACATGAGAGTGCAAGGCACTAAGGGTGAGACTGACCTTCCTGTGGAGAACTTGAAGCTTGTACTCGGTGCCAAATAGGTCTTTCCTTGGCCAGATGCCCAGGAGCGCGTTTTAACCTGTGCACAGTGCAATCACAGAATATGGGATGGCCTTTTCACTGCACAAGACCGAGAGCCGGAGCCGTCCAATAAAGACAATATTGTCAAAGTTTTCTTAAAACCTGGATTGTAGTATTCACTGGTCAACTCAACTCCTGCAAGTAAATCGCCCTTCCCGTCTCCATTCCCTCTTTCTATGCCCTACTTGTTTAGATCACTTGCCGTGTCCTGTTCTCCCCGGCACAAAATGATTCCTTCAGTATTTTCATACAGTGANTGAGAGCTGGAGCCGTCCAATAAAGACAATATTGTAAAAGTTTTCTTAAAACCTGGATTGTAGTATTCACTGGTCAACTCAACTCCTGCAAGTAAATCGCCCTTCCCGTCTCCATTCCCTCTTTCTATGCCCTACTTGTTTAGATCACTTGCCGTGTCCTGTTCTCCCCGGCACAAAATGATTCCTTCAGTATTTTCATACAGTGATTAAAATGTATGAAATATGAAACATGCAGTCGTCAGTTGCTACCCAAACACAAATAGTCATAGTAATATTACTACCGTTACATTGAGCTTACCTTCTTTTACTTTCTATTCGCTGCTTCTTAATTGGATTAAAATACAAGTAACATACAGGAAAACCCTACTTCTTCCATACAAGAAAAAAAATCTTGACCAGCGTTCACCTAGGAAAAAAGTATGATGAACCTTCTGCTTCAAAACCGGTTGTTACATTGTCAAAAACTGGAGATGGAGATTGCTTCTTCTACAAAGTATATAGGTATCATTGTGCAGTTGGAAGCATTGTGCACACCCCCGATGCCGAACGTATCAAAAGGTCTTTGTACACTACAGAATTACTAAGCTCTGCCTGTTGCAATGAAGGACGTGCCACATTCCCACAACGCATTCAATAAAGTGACTTAACAACCGTCCAATTTTTTTCCTGATGTAACACTTTTGCAGTGCACTTGAAATGTTTGGACACAAAATACTAAGTACTTTTTTAGGACAAAAGAACTTAAAAAATTCAGTAGCAAAATCGAGATTAAGGTCAGTCTTCCCCATCTAGGTCTTCACATAAACAAAACACATATCCATACAAGCACACAAGATCAACAGGTCCGCCTCTGATCATAAACAAACTGACCGTGCTAGTTTTCCCCATGGGCTAAACCCAGAAATATTGCTTTTCTTTTTATTGTTGTGTATTTCAGAGGAAACAGAATAAAACAGTCATGGTGAAAGCACAGGGAAAAAATGGAACCTTCACAGCAAGGAGCTGTTGTGTAAGATTGCGAGCTATGTGTTACAGGAAGTAAAAATTATGATAATGTTACTTATCCGATGAGTTTTGAGAACGTCAGACAGAAAGTACTGTGCAAAAAGTCCTTGCTTCTTTCTCAGAAAAAGGATGGAAAACAAAGACGAGAACTTCACGCATCCTCGCAAAGCCCTGTCATTTTCTGTAGGAAGTTGCCCACTGACAGACGCAGCCTTGCACCACAAAGCTTTTAGGAAAGACTCTCTGGCTTGCTAGCACCCATGAACTTCTCATGTGCTAGCCAATTCTATTTAAATGTATCTAAAGAATCACAAAAATAATTTTTAAAATGTCTTGCGAGTATCAATCTGTACTTGAACTAAGAAACAACGGTGGAGATTTTGCTGTCGCTAGAATATACCCCAGACGGTGAGAAATTACAGATGATCAGCATTTTCTGGCCTTTCTTGCTTTCCTCATCCTTGCAGGTGGAACAACTCCCTTTCAAGCGCCCATGACTGATACATCTACCAGGAAGAGCCTTCTATTTCCTTGTGACTTAAAAAGGCAAAGACAAAACAAATTTACTTGGCCAAGAAGCCGATATTCCCATAAAGTAACACCCTCTCATGCCGTCCCTTTGCCGTATACTTTGGCTTCTAACAAAGCTGGAATTTTGCAGCTAGGAACAGAGACGACATCTCCCAGCAAATCCATCAGAATTGATCCAGTCATCTTTCTGTGGTGATGGAGAGATCTACAAGCGATCTAAGCTTATTTGGCTGCACAACAGGCAGATGTAATAAAAGCCGATTAGTGTCAAAAATGTTTACTGCTGCAGCCCATCTGTGTTTAGTCTGAAAATACCTGGCTCGAAATGACCAAATACCAGGATGCTAGTAGCTATGAACAAAATCACACAGGAATTTTTCATCTCAAAATGTTTACAACATGGATAGCACGATAGAGGGCTGCACGCTCCTGTACGCCAAGCAGCTCTTGCTCAAAAAGCATGCGATCTCCTGGACGTAACAGGTAGACAACTGCAATGGAAGTAACACACCTGCACAGCTGAGACCTGAACCGTAGCCCCAAAGGCTTTGAAAAGCATAGGTTGCTTCTACCGGGGCAGACTGTCTGCCAAAAGGAGTACGCGTCCAGGAACGTCACTGTCAAGGAGCAGAGTAAAGCAGCACACGCACACCTCCGGTTATTTCCAGCACCCAGACCAGCTCAGATGGCTCTGTGCTCTGTGCCTGTGCAGTTCAGGTAACAGTCTTAACGTCAAGAATCAGGTCAACTCTATTATCTGGGGAAGAGTTTGAGGAACATTTCCAGCAGTGACATTCTTACTAATAAGACTGTTCGCCCCTGTTAGAGTATGGTTTTTAGGGTGGGTTTTGTGCGCGCGCGCGTGTGTGTAAAAAAAAAAAATAATTAGGTTCAACAGATTTCTCCGCTATTTCTGGTAGCATTCTCCCTCCTGGCATGAGCTACATAATGGACTAAAATTGATTTTTTTTCTCCGCTTAAAATACTTGCAGCTTATCACAGAGTTTAACCAAATGCAGAAGAAGGGGTGAGAGAAAGGAAAAGAAAGATGGAGAGGGCAGACTGCATCTGTCACAGTTCCAACGATGCAGGAAACCTTCGTAGGGCCTGAGCAACAATTCTAACAGTGTAAGAGGAATATAAGTATTTTCTTCTCTTGTACAAAGCTTTTACAATGCAGCATCCTCTCCATTTGAGCAGTCCTCACTGGGCGTAACTCAAACCATGAACTTTCTAGAAAGTGGAAAAATTAGAGAAAGTAGAAAAAGAGGTGATGAGAGGGCAGGGAGGATTATGGTCCATCAGTTATCCTCCTGGCTGGACATTGTGTTTTAAGACTGTGAATCCTCAGTACAATTTCAGAGTTCTGTCAATTAGCTGACAACCCCCGATGAGACCCAGCAGAGCAAACGTAATGCCCGAAATGTGGTTAGGAAAGTTCCCAAGCCTAAGTGAAAATTTGAGAGATGCAGGTTCAGCTTCTTCCTTTGCCACTGATTATTTCAGATCATTTCAGACCAAACCACTTTCAAGGTCTCAGCAGCACCGGTATTGTAAGACCAAATTTCAGACCACCTCGTCTCTCACCCAGGCACCTGACTAAGGACCGAGTACAACTCAGAAGTGTTCAGCATCCTTCTGCAGCTTCCTTTTCAAATTTACAACCAGTGTCTCAATTGCTGCTGATGCACAGCTGGATGAGTTCTTCCAGAAATACAGCCAGTCATTTTGGTAATATCTTTGGGAAAGCTCACACTTTGCAAGTGCTGAGCCCAGGAAAATTTGCCCCTATGCATTTATTGCTACATCACCAGTACTTCTATAGCACTACTTTCTGTATACTGACATCATCCTTGCAATAACAAGTATGCAATGCTAACAAAGGCTCTGAATGGTAACAAACACAAATTTCTACCGTTGGTCCTAATCCTGAAGACATTTCTAAAATTCGTCTTCTCCTCAAACCTCTCACCTGGCCCTGTGCCTGCAAGATTTCACCTCTGAGCCACTTCTGACATATTTCTTCCAGATATACTGCACTGAGGGAAACCACTATCAGCTTAGCCTTTGCTTGCTCTCCCAGTACAAACACAGAGCTTATGGCAGAGTTTCATTAGATTGATTCACCCTTCAGTTTACAACTCAAGCAAGAATTTAAGGTCCGTCTATAAGCACAGAGATGTGGAGAAAGAGAAGCAGAGCCATAGAACATGTGAAAGCTAAATTAACAATGCCCATCCGACAGTGTTCCAAAACGGAGCCCCTGGAAAGACAAGTGCACTGCCTTGGCCCGAGGAGGATGACAGCAGGGCTACCTAATTAACAGTTACTGCTTCCCATACCCGGCGCTCACCACCTCCCCTGTTCTTCTCTTTGTAATGCACTACCTGTGGAATCACCTTCCTTTTGCCTTCCCGTAAGCTGCAACAAACTCACACCTCTGGCATGAAGTCCTTGCTAAGTGTTCCTCGTAAAAACATAAGGCCGATGACCAAAGGAAATACGATCAACTGTTCTTAAGAAAAAATTTGTCAAATTATTGAGTGGTTTCGCTCATGAAGTCGCAATACCCGACAAGGTCATGCCTGGCCCCTGGGCAGCCCTCCCGAAGTTGAGTTACAGAACCATGAACACCCTCGCCGAATTGGAACCTCAAGAGTAAACAGTATCTGGGCCACAGAGATTATTTTGTTTTTTCCTTTTTGCATCTTGCTCAAAACAACACAGTAATGGTGTTTAATAAATAAACAATAAGCAACATTGGCATGTCAACATTTCCTTTTAAATTAGGCTCAAGAGGAGGAGGTCAACAGCAGCCCACCAAGTCTGCATATGTTGCATTTCTTTATCAACCTATTTCTTCCCACTGGCAACAGGGAAGGAAGCAGAATTCAAAGTGAACATAATTTTTTAGCATGATTTACCATGTATGAATACAAGTGATGACTGCCCTGGTTTTCACTCCAATGGAAAACACAGGAGCATCATAGCAGAGGTGTACCTATAGGTGAACAGGTGGGCTGGTTTGTCTAGCACTGGGGTATGGGCAGACGTCGAGAAGCACAAGTGTAAAAAGTAACCTCAGGGTCTGTGTCAACCGTCTCTCAAAGGGCTTCACATCAGCTGTGCTCAGCAAAGAAAAGATGTTCACTTGAACTGCCAGTCTGAGAAACTGGAGACGAATAACCTTCCAGCAGGAAGGAAGAAACATTTTTGTTCCTTGTCCCCACATACCTTCATAGTGTGCTACATACAGATATTTTGTTTGTGGTATGTATGAAATACATAATATTACAGCTTCGTTTATGAAATTACTTTTTATGGCTCCCAGATCTTCAGCAAATGAACAAATAAATATGAAAGAGACAGGGAACAAGACGCACATACACAAAGCAAAGCACATACCAAAATGAGATTGCAGCAGTCTGCTGACTGGATGGTGAGAGCCAGAATCCTAAGCATCCAGTTATTCTAGAAACCCTTGCCAATAGACTAAATAGAATACCATAGGCCAGGTGTCAGCGATTGTAATCCCACTGATGCCAAGAGAGTTGCTCCCATTTACAGCAAACCTGACTTTGGCGCTCTCTCTGTAGTACAAGGAGTAATTCCTAAAGCATGGACTTGAAAAAAAGCAGCCATACAAACCGTACCTGCAGCTCCCCTACTTGCAGCATAAGGACCCAATACAGGGCAGCTCTCGTTATACGCTAGAAATCTCGCTGGACTTAAAACGACAACAAACACCGCCTCTGCTCATGTGCGCAGCTGCTGTGAAAAAAAGAACCTGCATAAATACCTAAGCATGTTGTTTCAAGGATAGTTCTGCCATGGAAAACCAGTGTTTTATGGATGAGATGATCTGGATACCTCTGAAAACAAACATCACCGTGAACATAATAGGCATGCTTGCACGACCTTAGGCCGCACTCAGGAACCATTCATTATCACCAACTACCAGCAACAGAGCACGCTCAGGCATCTTTCCCAGATTAAAATGGAACTAAGCCATTATTTCTTTCCTGAAAGACACTCAATTTTTGGACACCTCAGCTGCTTACAGGTGCATGTGGGGGAGAGACAATAATTTGAAAAATATTATTAAAAAAGTAACATCAATAAACTCATAAGCAATTAATTCTGAAAGCCTGCCTGCCTTCATTTTGATAACCAGACACTCTTCTGCCCTCCAAGTGGTCCGTTTTGGGGAGAAACCTCAGTCTGAGCACAGTGAATGAGCAAGTCAGACCTACGGGAGGATGGGCCTGAGTCAGGTCTCACTTGCGCAAAGTAATAGGATTCCCACAAGCACATACATCTGAGTAAATTAGTAAATAATGACATGTTCCATTTTCTTTTTTTTCCCCAAACATAAAACCTTTTCACTGCTGAAGACAGTACAAGGATTTTTTTTTTCCTTCCCATTTTAAGTACTGTACAGTGCATATCTATCCTTTTACAAGTGGAACCTTGTAGCTATGGAGACAAAGAATGTTAAATCCAAGCTGAAGATAGTATGTCAGTGGGGGCTTATGGTTGCTACATGTGCCTTCAATGATCTGCTGTTGTCTGCCTCCTGAAGCCTTCTGTACTAATAGCCAACGCATACTAAATCCCCACACAAATACAGAGCATACCTTCTACCAGTCAGAGCCTGGGACAGCACTGTCATGGTTCGGTACAGCCTTACTGATTTACATCACAAGCAAGAATCCCATAGACAACACCATGAACAGCTTGAGTGCTGCAAAGTTGTGCACCAGCTTAACTCAACCTGAACAAAGAAGCAGAATAAAATTGTTCTGGTATTGCGACAGCATCTGGAAAACAGGCGAACTGGGGTCCCCTTGTGTTTATTGCTGAGTGTAACAATCGACACCAACTTGAAAAAAGTACGCCACGCTGACCTCCTGTTACTAGACCTGATAGGACTCCAATTTTTTATAACCCAAATTATCCAAATTTCAGTCTCCCAAACAACATCACATAGTCCCTATCTTCTGTGCACTACAGTCACGATCCAAATTCCGTTACAGGTTATGGTTTCATTACATGGACTTTCAGATTCAGCTGCCTTCCAAATCATCTTGGTGTAAATTATACAGCATTTTATTCACGCTAATGAAACTTCAGCAGTGTTAAACTTGAGCATGAAGAGGAGACAGCCTTTCAGGTTAAATTAATGCTCCTTGTGACAGCCAGTGAAAACTGAAAAGAACTTGGTTAACATCATTTAACTTTCTACCTGTGCTGCACTTTCATTCACATGATACTGGCAGAAATGACAAGGGTATGACAGGTAGTTTCCTTTCTTGAAGACAACACTGCTCCAGAGAAAGCAACCCCAAAACACACACTTTTTTTTTTTTCTTCTCCTTATCTCTATGGTCCAAAATCAGCGAGGGATTTCAGGTGCCAAATACAAAATGTCTTAAACATGTCCTATTGTCAGAAAGTGAAAACATCCACTTTTAAAAAATCAGGATCCTAGAACCACAGCCTGCTCAACACTGCTCATCTTTGACGTACCTTTCATACCAGCTGGCTGACAAAGACATTGGTTAAAATCTACTACAGTCAAACCCAATGTGCATAAATGGATACGAATACATTTCAACAGGCACACTAAGCACTCTCAGGTAGGATGTCCACAGCCAAGGAAGCAAAATCAACCGTGGTCCCCTAACACCACATCATGTGCAGCATTAAGGAACAAGGACTGCAACGTAGTTGTACAAATCCTTCTTACCAGGTATGAATAAGCAATGGCATTCACAAGTAAATACATTTCTTACACACGTTAATAGAGTCATTGACAATACAGCAACAAAAAAATATGGTACTTCCTTGACAAAGCTGAACAACAGACAAAAGAAGCACTGAGAGCTTTTTCTATTTTTATTTCCTGTGTTGCCGAGTCAAAACCATAACATGAAACTATTAACTACAGTAGAATTGTCTCAGCCTAAGCTTTCACTCAACACTAAAATGAGTTAAAAAACTCCCAAGAATCCCCCCTCCCAACCCAAGTATTTGCAAAGGTACTGTTTGACTTGGGGCCTCTACAAGGCTCAAGTTCAGAAGAACTAGCAAGGCAGCTGGTGTGTTCCCACTCCTCCAGAAAACAAGTGCCTAACTCTACGGTTGTGCTGCAGTTCTGTGGTGCCCTGGTTTACTCCTGAAAGAGAGTACACAGAAAAAGCAGAAAATCTTTGGCATTATCTTTAAAAAGGCCATAAACACCCCAAGATTTGATGTGGGGTCTGGAGTAAAGAGGTTTCCATATTTATTTTTAAAACAGAAAAGGCACTTCACTCCCCCGTTTCTACCAGCACATTAAAAATGGGACTCTCTTGTAGCCAGTGCTAATAAAATGGAGGAGAATAACACTCCAGACACCTTTATCGTAGTTGTTTACTTCAACTTAATCTATTTTTTTAAGAAGTCTCAATTATTCAAAATAATCACCATCACTTGCCCTTACTGTTGTTGTTTAATGAGATAACCTTTCATAGGGAGCAAACCCAAAAGCAAAAAACCCCCTCAGGAATCTTTCTAGCATTTAGAGACACCTCAAGAGCTTCAAACATTTACCTCTCCTTCCCAGCAGCTGAAATGGTTTTAGGAGGATCATGGTTCATACCTCACATTCCCTGGAGCCAGAGATGGTATACGTGCAGGGCCCAGATCCATTAACTGATACATCCATGGTCTCAGAGTTTGTTGGCTTGTAGTCCACGTAATACTCCTGTAAAGGGGAGTTCATTTGCCTTTCAGACTCTCGGGCCTTTTTCCTGCGCCTCTTCATGAGAGAGTGCTGCTGGAGCTGTTTCATGCTGGCTGGATAGCGCTTCCACGACACGTAGATAACCAACAAAATCATGGCTACGGAAAGAAAGAGGGCCACGCTGCCAGCGATTATTTTGTGAAAGGAAACATGCTCATATTCTGGTTCCACTCCAGGTGTTGGGAGGTCTGCAGAAGGGCTTGGCATTATAGTTGTTGGCTGATTGCTTTCAAGTCTGGAAATGGTAGGTTTAGGAACGAAGACAGGTCTTGGGGGGGTTTTGGGTGGCTGGTACGATCTTTCAGTAACCACTACCTGGATTTCAGCACAGATGTTATATGTTTCCACAGCATCGTTCACTTTTTCACCCTGGATATGTTTAGGGCCTGCACATATCATAGTGCTTTCTTTATTTCCCTTGAAATTCTTAAGCCAAGTAAACAGAGGGCAAATGCTTCGAGTACATTCCCACATATTTCCGGACAGAGTGATGGAGATAAGCGAGATCCATGTATTGATGGTCTCCTGGGAGATGTTGGTGAGTTTGTTGGAATCCAGGTTCAGCTTTTGCAGGTTGGGGAGGCACTGGAAGGTCCCAGGCTCTATCCCTGTAATGTCATTTCCTGATAAATCCAAGTTGTGCAAGGAACTCCAAGTCCATGTTAACCCTTGGCTAATAGACCGGATCCTATTCCACTGCAAATAAATCGAGCGTAGGTTGAAGAGGCGTGGAAAGTGGGCAAAATTGATCTTAGAAAACTGGTTGTGCTCCAAGTGGAGCTCTGTCAACTTCAAAAGGCCGGCGAAAGCGTTACGGGATAAGCTCCGCAGGCGGTTGTAGCCCAAATCCAGAAAGTCAAGGTTTCGGCAGTCTTGGAAAACTCGGATTGGCACGGTTTTCAGCGAGTTGGACCGCAAATGCAAGATCAAGAGTTTACGAAGGCCCTTGAACTGCTCAGACTGCAACACCTGCAACTTGTTGTAAGAGAGGTCCAGATTGCGGAGGTTGGGGACTGGGTGAAATGTTTTGTTGTGCAGATGGGTAATTTTGTTGGAGCTCAGAATTAATTCCTTCAGCCTGCGGATCCCCTGAAATGCATCCTCATCCACAGAGCTGATGTAATTATGGTCAAGATAAAGCCATATGAGCTGATTCAGGCCCGCAAACTGATTTGATTTAAGCTTCTGAATGCTGTTGTACCGTAATGATAAGCCTTGAGACCCTCCGGAAATATTCTGAGGGATGTCTCTGAATGCATGAGATTCGCAGTACACAATCTTGCCATCGCATCTGCAGTTCTTGGGGCAAGCTCGCTGAGCCCCCGCGAGCGTAGCAAACAGCATCATAGGAAGTAGCACTAACACCACACTCATGCCTCTCAGCTGCTTAATTAAATGGAAACCTACAATATTAAAAAGAAAACAAAGTGCATCATAAAGCTATTAAAACAAATCGCCAACAGATTACTAACATCAATGGGGTTTCTAACAGAGCACTGAGAAGCAGTGGACTTTGAAGACAACCTGTTTGCCTTCTGTCTTGCACTTTTTGTTGTGTAAATGCCTGTTCCTTTGAGTTTCTGGCTTGCCATCTCTCCTACCCACACCATCACCAGTACTACGCTTGTTATTCAATTACTTTTGTGTGATTTATGATCCTTTAGAAGGACCGAGAGCCTCTTCTCTATTTGCTTTTCTCCTGTACATCATCTCTCAATGTAGCTGCTATATCCTTATCACTAGATGCTGAGGTTTTAACAATAAACATATTTGTCAAGTCACTGTGCTGAATGCTCCATAGTGCTGGAAAGGAAATGAGCCAAAGCTTCTGGTATTTATACGCTGCTAAACAAGTTCTTTAATAAAAGCAATTGCAAGTCTGACTCCAAAAATTACCGCAAAAAGTGAGAAATCTCATAATCATAAAGTTTCATCCATCTTTAAAATGTGCATTCATTGTAAAATTAAAGGACAGGTTTTGCTTTTTGCATGGAGCGATTTGTTTTTAAGAGTAGGTTTAAGCAGGTTTGCCTATTATTTTTATGTACCTAAAATACATAAATAGATGCACAGAAACCAAGTACAACCATATAGAGAAGTATACCATGTAACGCTAGCATGCGACCTCAACACCAAGATAATGGTATAAGACATATTTCTTTAAAATGAATCACAGTCTAACATATACTAAAGTTATCTACATGTAGCTGTGAATACCTAAGCATTTATCCTTTTGGAGATACATGGTACACTGTATGAATATACACACACAAATACTTACATATAAACACTGCCTTAGGAGCAGCAAAACACAAAAAGTTTAAAGGAGTATAATTGTATTTCAACTCCCCTCTCTCTTCCACAGCAATACTGATTTTAAGATTTTGCATTTGAGATGTCAAATTTATCACACAGTATCAATGCTGTTACGTGAAGATAGTCACATTTTTCACATTCTTTGAATAATCATGAAATGGAGTGAAGGGGTTGTCAGAAAATCCAACGTATATACGCACACTTTCCTTAGCCTGTAATAATTTTAGGACCGGTGCCTCTGTCCAGAGTTGCGATCTTGCTAAGAATTAAAACACATTCTTCCAACAAGGGAATATTTTAAGGGCCCATATCCCCTCAATAAATAATTACTTTATTATTTGTCACACACACAAAACCAACCCTATGCTGCAGTTCTTGAATCCAATTTTAAACCAAGGGGCAACGTGCAAAGTAATTCCTAATCTATAATGTCCCTGACTGTGTCTCTGCCTTTCACTTTAACGGTTAGATTTCTAATTTAAATCCTCATCTTTTGCTACTGCCTATGTGCCAGCAGCAGCCAGCTAGAAATACGTTCTGGCTGTTACAGACTTGGAGGTTGGGGGGGAAGGAAGGAGGGAAATAAACCTGTCACACTTGAAAAAATAAGACTGGCAAATGACTGCTGGAAATCTAGTAGCAATATTAGGGGTATCTTTTCAAAGACCAAACAAGCCTTTTCAAAACCACCTATACAAAAAAATCACCCCCTCCCCTTTGCTTCCCACATACTGCAAAGTGTTAACAGTCCTTTCTGACAGCCTGAATACCACCACTACAGGCTCTTTGAATATCAATATAAACCCAGGAGAAATTCTGGATGAGCGTGCCTCATGCATACATGTACTTATCTATACGTGTGCAGGTGTGTGGGTGGGTTGTACCGCCAGCAAATGTACTCTCTACAGTCCTTAACTCGGTGCATGCATTTACAGATTAATTACATAGAAAACCACTGCAGGAGGAAAGGTGTGTATGTGCATGTGGGGGGGAATACATGATCTAAAAATACAATAGCAAGTACAGTGAGTCACCTGGCAAAGGAATGCACTGCTGCTGTTTAGGCTGTTTCCCCCTCTCGAACAGCTAATAATCCAACTGAAAAATATATCATACAGCTGCAGCTGTGCTAACAAACAAACAAGAAAAGTTCACTTACCCATCCTTTTGTCATCAACAAACGTCCTCCTTTTCCTTTCTCCAGCTGTTTTCTTCTCTCTCTCTCCTTTTTGCTTTCCCTTTGCCTCTCCCTCTCTTTTAAAAACTGGTCTCTTTTCTTTAAACCATCAGAATCGTCATGTCACAGCACGGTTGCCACTCACATCACTGCCATCCAGCGTGCATGCCAGTAACCCACACAAAGTTCCCTAGAGAGGACAAGCAAGATTTTGGGGATGAGGAAAGGAAAGGATAGGGAAGGGGTTGGGGGTGGGGAAGACAGGACGAAGGATTGGGGGGAGCGTGGGGGGGGGGGGGGGGGG
>VZSC01017228.1:228801-246385 GCA_013398225.1 Steatornis caripensis
GGGGGGGGGGGGGGGGGGGGGGGGGTTGGGAGGGACTCTAAGCTCTGAGAGCCATTGTGTAAATCATCAGAGAACCATCAGCATTAAGTGGCAATCAGCAAGTAAAAGCTATAGCAGACCACGCAGATAAGCCAACTTCTCTGGAAGAAATAAAAAAATCTTTCCTGGTACCTAGCATTTCTCATTCTGCTGCCTTTTGCCATTCCCAGACACAGCAATCCATCCTCCAGCTTCCCAGTTCCCGAAGCAGGCAGGCCTCCTGTGCTGTGTAAGACCCCAGTTTAAAAGCTATGCAGGATAGGTTTATCCATTTAGCTGGTCAGGTTTAAAGTGTTTTGTAGCTGTGCTGAGAGGCAGCTCTTGTCTAATTCAGAAGGCTTTCCAGAGAGTGATGATGCTTTGGAGCTTGTTGGTGCTAATGTTCTAGTTTGTGATACACTGAGTGCCCTCCACTGGAGAAAACAGATCACACATTAAAGGCATGAACAAGTGATCCTGTCATTACTATGCAGACTTTCTTCCCTCAAAAAAGAAAATTAAAGACACAGTATTGCCTTGCCCACCATCATCCCTCCCCGGACCCCTTTGCCTTCCCTAGATTATTAACTGTTTATATTGTGGATTTTCTGGCAGCAGTGTAAAACACCAAACAAAACACCTGTTCCCTGGGTATCTGGCAACCTGATCTTTTTCTAATCCACCTGACCTGTATATTTTTCTTGGGCAAATTCTAAACTGTTTTTATTTTCCTGTATTCCCAGGGTGAGAACAGGAAAAGGAATGTTTGCAGATTAAAAGTGAAAGTCATGCTGGGGGTGGGGGGGGGCAGGAAACGTACAAAGCGATCATCCATGCAGAAGGCATTTAACTGCATGCACCAAATCCAAATGTAAACATACTGAAAACAGCTTGGGTTTTCCTTTTTAATCTAAGTGCTTTTTACTCAGAAAAATACTGAGTTCGATAAACAATGCAGAACTGAAGCTGCAGAATTAGCGACGTGGTTTTTTCCTCTAAACTCCTCTTCTCCCCCATTCAGCAGCAGTGACTTCTAGCAGCCAAGATGCCACTCTGGATTTCGGCAGACTCCAGACCCTGCGGTGCGATCTAGGGTATGACACTTCCACAGCATTTCACCTCCTGCTATTTGTCTGGCTAGCTTACTAGGGCTTGAATTAATTCTCACCCAGTTCAACAGAAAGATGTCAAACGGATTTGGAGCAAGTGCAGTACCACACAGAGCTCCCCTGAGTTAGTTCTGGTTAGCCCTAGTAACCACAAGTAGTAGAGAATATAAGCGTCCGTGGAGCCCCACACAAACACAAAAGTACCATTTTTGGTTTCCAAGCAAACTCAGGCTTCTCGGAGGGCAGCACTGTGCTGTTCCCTAACACTTTTACCCTGGTTCCCTAAAGCGTATCTATTTGTGCTGTCTGTCCAGCTGCTCCCTCCTCTGCCTGTGCTACAGCAACATCAGCTATTTTGAAAACAATTCCGTGCCCAAATCTTCAGTTTAGATGCCAAAAAGGTGGAGGTACTTTATAAAAAGGCGGTTATGAGCTAACCATTACGTGTTTTTTTTTTTAAATACTATTAAAATATTTCCCCTTATGACCAAAGAGCACTCTGCTCAGCATTTTACAGACCCTCTCTCTCCAGGTTTCTGTGTATTACTACTCATAATTCCACTACTGTAACAAAAATGAAAGTCGCACAAAACTCAAGGCCAGGTTCTGAGCTCTTATTTCAGTTCCTTACTCCTGGCTCAGATAAAAAGACCATTGCTCACCCCTGCAATTCATTCCAAATGAAGTCACAGCCCCAGTACCTGGTCCCCTGCAGGGTGTCCATCAGAGTAAAACAGTTGGGACACGAAGGGGCAAAACCCATTCAACTCCATTAAAAAAAAAAAAAAAAAACAACCCCAAACAAAAAAACCCAACAACAAACCAACACAAAACAATCCACAGAAGCCAACTTTTCATCCCCTGTATCTGCATCCAGACTGCAACACCTCAAAGCTTCTGAATAAAAAACCTGGTTTTGTTTGTCCTGTTACAAGAATTTGTTGCTATCTATAGATCACACATTGATTTGCATAAGAAAAACAGAATAATCATTATTGTTGCTTTCAATTGGCCACCAACACACACCTCCCTCAAACAAGATTCAGAACTTAATTATCATAAATTATGTTGAAAGTACTTTTTTCAGTATCTCTATTAACTAACCTGCATTACAGTCTGTAGCACTTTAGCTAGCATTCATATTTATTCATGATATAATTTCCTAATAAAGGTAAAAGCTAAAGTGTGCCGTTATTATACCTTGTATTGATAATTCTCTAGGAAGAGTCCATTTGAAACTCTGCCAGATTTGAGAGTGAACTGAGGAGAGTGATGTCTAACGAAACTATACCGATGTCTTTTCCTGGATCCTTTGATCCTGCGAGAGCTGAAGCAGCACTATCATAAGCTCTCCTACTGCCATATACTTACTGAGACTCAAAACCCCCACATTCCTACAAAAAGTTTTAAATCATTTTGTTTTTATAAAAATCCTGTGATACTCTGAAGGAAAATTTCAGAAATTCCAAACCAGAAAACTTTAGTACCTGAGCTAAAACCAAGTGAGCTCTCACTCAACAGCGTTAAGTGCCACCCCTTTCCTTGGGTTTGGGTTTTGGAGGGGTTTTTTACATTTTCTGGTAAAATAGAAAACAAAACTATTCATCATTGCCTAAGAGGAAGAAACGGGATGCTAAATAAGTGACACTAAAAGGTAAAAACCTCATAGAAGAAAGGAGGATGAAAATGCTCTTGCTTGTGGTTTTGTCCCATTTCTGTAGAGCAGCGACATGTACAACATCTCTGCGCACAGCTGAGAGAAACCTGCAGTGTTCTAAGTGCTCAGTTGATCCTCATCCAACTGGCAGTTTCCTGCCAACTGACCAAGAGTTACCTAGATAAATTATCCACACTAATAAGTACGTGTGTCATGGGATCTATAGTTTCTCTTCCAAGACAATGGATCTGTACATGTCTAATTAAGTTTTTGATCAACACTAACAGTCTTTTATACATATATGCCAAGCGTGTGTATATATATATAAACACACACACAGAGCTGAGTATGCTTGGAGTTTTAGCCTTGAGTCTTTCAACCTACTGATTTGTTGCCATGCACAAATACTCAAAAATTAACAACAGCAACTAAAATTTACAAGGTACACTGACTTTGCAAAATGTACCAACACCAACAGCCTTCATAACATGCCTACAAGGAAGAGAAGCACATTTCTAGCATCGGCTGTTCCATTACCAGAGAGTTACAGCCCTGAATAACTTCTCCCAGTAGCATCAGTGGTAGAACTACTGCTGGAAGGAAATGAGCTAATGCTCTTTGGCCAGTTTCTTCTTTTCTGCCTATGGAGGCCTCTAAGGTTTGCACTGCTCCTGCACAGTCTATTCAAAATGCTCCTTACCTATTGAGAAAGACATGAGAAAAATAAGCAAATTTCAGAGGTGTTTGGGCCTCTCCATGATACCGCGAGATCCAAGTTTACAAAGCTCATGACTCACGTAGCAAACAGCACTTTGTACCTCCCCTTGATCTACTCAGCCATTAGGTTGTAGTTGAGTTGCATTTTCAAGGCTTTACAAAAATCACATAGACTTCTTGGATAGATTTAGAGGTTTCAGGCACAAAAAGAACAGTTACAGTCATCCACATAGAATACAGAACAGGAATCCTCCCCAAAATATTTCCACAGCAGACCTATAATTTCTGCAATGATGTCCATTTCATAAAGATGAGTGGCCTTCATTTGAAATCCACAAAGGATGGAGGAGCCACCCAATTCCTGGGCAAGCTGCTGCTGCGTGTAACAACCTGCACCACTAAAAAGTTTTAAGAGTCAGAGCTCTTTGGAACAGTCTGTACTCAGCGCGAGCCCTGCATCAGTGTCTTCCCCTGACCAACTTCAATCTTACAGCAGTCACACATAAGCCTTTGCTCCCAACATCTCGTTTTTTATCAGGTGCTAACGTAACCTGCCCATGTGTACGACAGATCCTCCGATACGCAACCAAAGACACAGCCCTGATACAGCCTCTAACTAAATAATTTTTGGTCTTTAATGTAACTACAAAGGTTGATATGACTTAAAGCGTAGAAGCAGATCATCTCAGCTGTGGTGATCCCAGCTTCAGTCTCTGCATCTCATCCAAGATGGCAGATAATGCTCCAGGAAAAGCTGGACTCTACACTAGCCCAAATACTAGTTTTAGGTGCTTTCCAGCTTTTTTCCAAACCATTATTCTCACAGGCATGTCATCTTCACCAAGATACACTTCCTCTTCATTTAATTAAGGTTTTACTTAAATTTCTCTGACATCTATTTTTATTTATAAATTTATCTGCTTAGTGACAAATGTCTAATCTCAGCTCTAATTGCTTTTCAAGCATCTAACAGCCTTAGCAAAGCCAATCCAAAAATAAACAGGCAGCCCAACAATATAGATATTTCATACCCTAAGATTAACTAGAACATAACTCCTCCTCAAATGCAAGCCCTCCTTTTCTATCCAAATGCCAATTCCTTAGTTTATACCTCTATCAAATAGTTTCAGGATCGTACGTTGTAATTTGCTTGCAGCGTGATATAGCCAAAAAGATACTTAAAATGTTTTCTGCTGTCAACACTTGGGAGACCAAAATGAAAGGACAGTTGCAACCACAACAGTTCGACCACCCTCCACGCTAGCTGGGTGTGTGGTGCACTGCACAAAGTAGAAAACAAAATGCTGACGAAGTTTTTCTGGAGGAGGAAGAAGCCTGTCCTTGGCAGACAGCAGGAAACTAGAACATGAACCATTAGTAATTGGTCTGATTTCAGAAAAGCAAAGGAAATTAAATAGATGTACATGCTCACATCCTTTCTTTTCAGAGGAATTATCACAATGACTTACATGCTGTCACATTTTAGCTACATGAAACATTCTCGTAGCACGATCATGGCACTGGAGTGCCATACCTGTGCATCTTGGTGGTAAACAGTTTGGGGGTTTGCCCACACAGTAGTCCTCTAGACAAATTTCATCTGAGATTACAAAAGCTTTTTTCTTTTTTTTTTTTTAATTCTTATCACTGTTATTTACCAAATAACAACACATCAAGGAATTGATTGAGTGGTGAGAAGGTAATCAATGAGTGGTATCAGAGGTACAATATCAACTCTCATTGCAGCTGTCGACAAGCAAAAGAAAAGCTTGCCTACCAAAAAGATAACACATGCACACACATGGAAACTCAGAGTAACTCAACGCAGGATGAAACCATGCTGATGAGCTCGAGACTGAACAACTTCTGCTTTCCTCTTTGGAGTATTTGGCTGCAATAAAATGGGGAACTCCTACCCTGTGGGGTACTGAGAGCAGAACGTGTATTCCCTCGTGTGCTATAGCAAGTGGTTCCTCCATTGACGGCACAACACACCAGCTGTAAGGACAGTCCCAGACGTTCTAGGCAGCTGGAAGGAGGATTTTTAAGTCTTCAAATGCTGAGAAATGCAACAGAAATCCAGCAAGAAAAGGTAGAAGGCTGAGCCAACAATTTTTCCACACAGGAAGACAAGGCAGTTAAAGAAGACCATGGTACTCGAGGTGATTATCTTATAACGCTACGCCAGCTCTCCAGCTCCACCAGCCAGCACCCTTGCTCCAAAGCAGGCCAGCTGCCAGCACACACTGAAGCAGAACTCCAGTCGGGTCTGTGCCAGCGACCCATGCCCACGGAAAGCTCAGAGCAAGGGCAGCGGGTTCTCTACTCTGAGGAAAGGGTCAGATTAAGACAGAATCTGCAGCAGTGAGGGCCTAACCCATTAATGAAGACGCATCCTAAAGCTGTATTTATTACGTTACATAGGACGCAACTGTGAATTTGCTAATGCAGTACTTTTTCTGGTGTCACAGTGGCCATGGTCAAAAGGCCTTGTATGTCTTTGCGTTTTAGGATCTACTTTAGATCTCCAGTAGCCAACAGAATAATTTTAGACATTGGGCATTTTGTCTTTTATCACAGATTTTGTCAGTGCTCATTCTCCCTTCTTCCTCCTCTTTTGCTTTCAGAACATTCGCATTTGAAATTGCTATATGGTGTACTGATCTCCCAAAAACTAGGCAATGGACTTCTCTTCTATCAGTATTTCACTGTATTTTCTCTTCCTCAACAGTCATTGAAAATATTGCCTCCACAGAAGGAAAGTTACGTAAAGAAAAAAAAAAAAAGGAATCTCTTTCACCTTCTGTGCTGGGGAATAGTCTGGACAATCTTAAAGATCTACTTAAGCAAACCTTTACATTCGTATTTTCTAGAGGTCTTAAAAAATAAAATTAAATCCCTTCTGCCTCCAGCTATGCGTACTGCTAGGGACTTGTGAAAATACAGCCTTTAATGTCTGTCCCTGTTGTCTTTCACTGACAGACAAATCTACATTAGGTAAAAACAGATGCATTTGTTCTTCAGTAAACTCTAAGAAATTAAGTTAAATAAAATACCCCCACTCCTCAACTGTATCTACTTGATTATGAGTCTATGCAGCCTTCTTTGAAAACTCCTACAGCATCTAAAAATACTAAATTTGTTGAAAAGCCTGATCTCTAAATACAGCCATGAAACAAAGCCTCTGCTTTTGAGCAGCATTTGTCAGAGCAGTCTGGGATCTTCATCTGAGCACCCCGATTGCTCATTACTTGTCTCCTCAATACAGGGTGTTCTGGTTTTCAAGCCTGGCCCACGCGTGAAAGCTTCATGCTTCCTTTTTGTGCCACCAGCACTCACCGAGTGAACCCTGTGTGATGACAAATACACAGCCAAGGTCAGACACACAGAGTCACCTTAAGCTGAGTGGGCAGAAGAGTGGTCTTCTGTTCCATCTCTACCATTCCAGTGCAACAAAAATACACACTGAATTGAAAAGACAGCTGCAAGATGTTCTTCAGAGGGTATCTGACCCCTTTTCTTCACCTAAGAAAGATGGTTACAGCATTTCCAAAGCAGAACAAACAAAACCCAAGCAACTCACCAACAAAAGTTGTAGTCAGTGGTTGAAAAATACCCAAAACCCTAGATGCCAAGCATGAAATGTCTCAAACACTAAGGAGTTCTCTTCCACGTCAGCAGTTTGCTGAAAGGCAGTTACATTTTTAAGCTAGTCAGGTTTTGATTTTTCAGCCATAATATTTCTTGAAAACAACCAACAGGAAATAGTGAGGATTTTAAGTAAAAAAAAAAAAAAACAAAAAACCCCAAACCAAAACAATAAAAATTAAAATACTTCCTGCTCTAACCTCCTGAGACTGCTGGCAAACTGACTGTACCACAGCCACTGTTGCCGTATCACTATGACAATTTTTGGTAAAAGAAGCCAGGAACAATCTCACTTGTGAGAAAGCACTTTTAATCATCTTTTCCTGTTTCTTCATAATGCACTGCAACCCAGTTAAGCATATTTAAGATTCTTCCTACAGCTTCTCTTAACTACAGCCACCTGAGTAACATTGAACTGTACTTAAGGTTAGCCTGTTAAGAGATTCAGTGGCTATAGAAAACAGAGCAATATCGGCGCAAGGGAGGAACCTGTGGTTGCTAAGCTCTCGCCTGCTGCAGACAGCACCGAAGTCCTCATCACCCACTGGGTAATAATACCTTGAGGCACACTTGTCAGACCACCCTTGTCAAGCAGCTGGATTTCGGCGGACATTTCAGTGGGCATTTACGTCAGGTTTCATTCCAGCTTTTAAAAAGTGTTTCATTAAAACAGATCGGATTTAAATACATGAATTCATCCCAAAGGACACCTGGACATCTGTTATGTACGAAAGTAAATTTCTATTTAGCTAAATCCTGAGGCTTTACCTATCAGAAGGATAATCTTTGGCATTTATATTCCCTCACCATTCTCACCCCCACCCCCTACCCCCCATCATTTGGCATCTGCCAATCTTGAATATACACTCTGAAAACAACCCTGCCATCTACACAGAAGGGACTGGGAGAGAAAGAGACAAATGGCCCAAATTCCTTAAAGATATCTCACCTTCTAACCGCTCTAAAAGTTGTTGGTTTTTAAGCACAAGCAGATCCCTGAAAGGTGACCTGGACCACAGCTGGACCAGCTACCACAGAAGTCACCACCCTTTCCCAGTCTAATACACTTGTCAGAGAAGCCGCACATACTACATTTGAAAGTAAAAAGAAAAAAACTTTTCTTAGTGACGCATTTCTTACCTCCACTTAAATTTCACTTATTAAATGCAAGATAATGCTGAAACATGTAATAATAAACCACTTACCTACATCTCATTTCTCCTTTCCACAGTGATTGTGTTTAAGGTAATCATTTACATTGAAAATCACCCTTGAGTTATTTAATTGAAGTAATTCAAATCTGGCAATTTTTAATACATTTAAGTCCTACAATTTGGTTAATCCTTGTAACCATCAAGAGGCTAAGTAGTTTCTTGCCTTTATCTCTAATGTTATTAAAGATGGAAACATCTAAGCTTTACAGTACTAGGTTGCTGCATTAACGTACGGTCATTTATGTTTCAATGTGAAAAACAAGAGTGTTGGTATTCAGGAATGGCAGCCGTGATGCTTCTTAAGTCGAGAAAAGATTTACTAAACTTGTCCCTAACTTTGTAACAGAACCCATTTTATATCACAGAGGGAATATTTTCATACGCCTCCAATGATTTATCCGAGAATGTTAATCAACAGTCATTCAGATGACCACCTTTCAGACGGTTTTTGTTTTGACCTCTGTTTTGGTGGGAGGGAGATGGTGACAATCACTTCGAAAATCCAAGGTTCTGATGGTCCTGTGTTCACAGCCCGGATAAACACAGTTCACCGTGGGCTGACATAGGGGGGTGCTGCGGGTAGCAGGAAAGGCATACCTTCTTCAGACTGCAAGTTCAAAGCCTGTGAGCCATCTGCACATTCCTTACTGCAATCTGAATAAACTTTCCCTTCTTCATCTAGTTTTATTTTGAACTTTATTTCTACGCTTAGTCCAAAAATGAGTATCATGTACAGGAACAGTACTTTAGGAATAGTTTATAAAGGGTTAATACATGTGTTAATACTCTCTTAATTAGCAGTTGCATTCTAACATACGGTTTGTAATGATCGCTTAACCATCTTTAACATCTACAAACCATGCATGCCATCACGATTTAGCATTTGTTAGCCCTGCATAAATTACATATAACTATAGTCCTAAAATGAAATATGATCAGCTTGACTCTAAATGTGTAATTTCCATTCTATGTTCTTCCTCTATACACAATACATGGGAAGTGCTTAAGCACAGCAAAGCACTTCTACATCACAGAAGAGAGCTTACAACACCGAGACTCTGAAGAGGTGTAAATTCAGAGAAACTACTCACAGACGAATCAAAGAGGGAGAGGGAAAGCTGGAAATCAGAAAGAAGCTTCTTGATAATCTCTCTGCAGTTTTCCGAATGGTAAGAAGAGACTATAAGCAAATAGCACAAGTTTACTTTTTGTCTCCTCTTTTTAGTATTAGAAAAATGCCAAATTAACCAGTTTTAAAAAAAAAGAAAAAAAGATGACACTTTCCTCCACCCAGCAGCATCACAATTAGCTAGCTGCAATATGAACTTCCATGTTGTCCCACCAACATGCTTCTGTTCAGGAAACGAGAGCTGGGGAGACTGTTCTATCTCCAATGCACAAATCAAACCTTCGGCTGAGCCAGGGGAAAGGTCAATGAGACTGCTCAGTAGTGCCATTTGTGATGGTGGTTTTGCAACACGCGCATTTGTTCAGCAGACCCTGAAGGAGGATGACCAACTAATTGCCGTACCAAGCATCAGACTGCCACTAGTCAACTCTGGCTGGAATCAGAGCAGCCTCGACTCAAACCAATGACCTCCGATGAAAGGCTGTGTCAATGTAATCCCCAGTGCTATTGGAGGCAGAGAGATATTTAATTAAAATAACAAGAAGTATGAGATCACTCCGGCTGGGCAATTATTCAACATAGGACTGACTACACACTTCATTAAGAGACTGTTAGAGGTACAAGTCATGTCCATGTTATCAGGAACTGCACCTTTAAGCAAATTTCTTCCCAGCTCTGAGATTCAGGGTGAAGAGGTGCCCATTGTCAGGCAGCGGCTGTTGCAACTGCCCACTCATTAAAGGGAATCCCACTCCACAGTGTGTAAGATCTTGCACAGTCATTGGGGATCTTGTTCTTCTCCTGCAATGCCACATGCTTTGCCCTCTTTAGTCTCAGCTACCCCATCTGTCACTCTCTCTAACTATTCAGCATTATCACCAATAGAAGTTATCGACACCTCCAATTAGCCTGTTTAGCTTTCAAGTAAAGATCTTAAGTTGGTGCATCCAAAATGAGCTTGCAAATTCTACAGGCTAAAAATGTGTATAAATTCTCCAAGCTAATCTGGCACATTTTGAATGAAACAGATGTGTCCATATTCGATGTGTACTAGAAATGTACATACACAGATAAATCTGAGTCTTTACGTATGTAAATGGGTGTATGTATTTCATGAACTAGCTTGCACATCAAATTTTGCTTAACACGTACTTTGCACAATGCTGCTGAAATGAGGAGGACTGCAGACATCTGTATAAAGTTAATTGGCAAGCCTTTCAAACCACGACTTCCTTCAAAGCAATTTACAGGCAAAACAATAATTAGGGGGGCATGATTTTGTGATTTCTAAGGTGCCTATATTGAGTTTTAAAATGCATCTGCAAATGAGCGCCAGTTAAGAACAAAAGGGAAAGAGGACTCTGCCTACCTAAATTGTTTCAGGAGAGTTCCCTGGAAAACTAAGCAGCAAGGGGTGGGCGCAGCAGAAGGCACAGGAGGACAGGGACAGACAGAGAGGGCGTGTGCATGCATGCATTTCAGTTCTCCAAAGTAATCAACTCTTTCATACTCGAGTGACAGCATGAGCCAATTCCATCCAAAATCTCCTTCTGCAGTTTCTGACCCACAAAGACTCCTAAACCTTCTGGGTTTTTCTGCTACGAAGGGCTGTCACAATCTGTAAAGATGACACCCAGTCTCTTTGGTGACAGGGCCATCCTCTGCAAGAGGTGTACGAGCACAGCTAAACTGATTTTTAAAATCACGTCCTTTGCCCATGTTTCCTAACTAGTAAAACCTTTCAAGAATAAATCGGTTTAATAAAGGCACACGTTTTGCTTCTCTGCTGATACAGCAGCTAGCATAACGGGTCAGTATTTCAGCGTATCTTTATCTCATGAATATATTTTAACTGACAGTGAGCATTTCTGTAGGGATAACAGTCTTCAGTACGGACATATGTGATCCAGCCAACAGCAACTCCTCNAGAATAAATGGGTTTAATAAAGGCACACGTTTTGCTTCTCTGCTGATACAGCAGCTAGCATAACGGGTCAGTATTTCAGCGTATCTTTATCTCATGAATATATTTTAACTGACAGTGAGCATTTCTGTAGGGATAACAGTCTTCAGTACGGACATATGTGATCCAGCCAACAGCAACTCCTCAAATCACAGGATTAAACACTACAAACTCACGGTGGGTTTTTAGGGAAATGAGAACATGTTTGACAATATCATCTTGAACATGCTTGCCTTACTTTTGTTAACATTCAGCTCCAGCGGAATGATTTGGTGATAAGGCCTACTTTAAGTCAATTTATCTGGGCTGTATTCACTTGCTTCCTTTTAATCTGGTCTCATTCACCAAGGCTGAAACAGATACACAACTCAGAAATCAAACTCTGCAAATAAAACTAATACACATCTTTGTTTCAAGGGCTACTGAACTCAGACCTTGGGTCTTCCTTCTCCCCTCTCTGCCCACTGCTAGTAAACTATGAATAAATTAGCAATTAAAGTGTAATGGCTGGACCAACTTCATCAATATACTGCCATCATGTGCAGAGGTACAACTTCTGACATTGAGGCTCTAATGTCCTCTGAGTTACTGATGGAAATGTATACATCCACGTTGTCATCTTGAACTCTTCATATGCCAAGTGTTTAATTGTCAACAATTCATGACCACTGCCACTAGGCCGGTACATTAAAACCAGCATACAACAAAACCCTTTCCAGATTCCTGAATGTGTTTCTACACTATTAAACTATTGCTGATTTTAATGCAGCATATACAATCAGCAATACTGTTCCCCTACCTGTACGCATGGTGTCTTATACAGTTAACAGATAACCCAGCCGCTAAACAAATATGCGGAGAGAACACAACCATCTCCCCGTATAACAGATGAAGAACTGAAACTTCGGAGGACTGACATGCCCAAAGTCTCACGAAATATCTGTACCAGAATTTGAACTAAGCCAGTGCTTTTCAGATTCAATCCATGGCCTACCCATGACTATCCGTCCTGTAGTCCAACCAAGCTCTCAAACTGCAACCAAACAAAAAAAATCCCTGCATGATACAGTCAAGTTCCCTAATCCTGACTACATACTACATGTAGGTTAAAAGCCCCACGAGCCACAGAAAAAGGAGGCGCACAGTGACAGAACAAGAGGCAACGAATACAAGGCACAGCACAGGAAATGGCAGCTAGATGTTTTCATCATGGGGTGGTCACACACCAGAATAGGTTGCTTGTAGAGGCTGTGGAATTTCCACCCTTGGAGACATTCAAAATCAGACTGGAAATGGGCCGAAGTAGCCTGGTCTATCTGAACTGCTTTGAACACGAGGGGCTGGACTACATATGTCTGGAAGTCCCTTCCAGCATCAATTACTCTATAAAAGGAAACTAAGCACTTGGAACTTTTAGGGTAAATTAGATACATACCTTAGTGCTTTTGTAGAATTCTGTCAGGCACCAGTCAGCACGTTCAGCAAGTAAACAACTCCGTACATCAGGACTGAAGTTCCTCGTATGCTGCTGCTCTCACATGAAAGGATGGGGTTTTCAAATGTGAAGTACCCGCACAACTACAATCTGAAATGGAAAAAGAAAACACTCAGCACTCAGAAAGTCTCATTCTTCCAGAACTCTGAATGACCAGATGGGTAAATAAACAACAAATGAACTCCTCAGATACTGGCAATAGTTAATTTTCATTTCAGTGAAAGATTCCAACTGATTTTAATTTGATCTTTAATTGGATCTCCATGCAAGTGTATTCAAAACAGGAAGTACTGCGAAAACAGGAATTTTTTAATCAGTGTTTATTCTATCTGACATATACAACCTAGAATACCATAAACATTAATCCTTGCTACGGTTTTCCTTTGTTCTGGAATTCAGAATAGATTCCACTATCACCGCCCTACGCTAAGCTAGTTAAATATAAGCAAGCTTAACCTAAGGACCTTATACGGCAAGCAAGTCCTAAACCACAAAGCTTCCCTCAGATTTCCTTAGGAAAAACTTATTTCGGTCGAAGATTTAAGTTGTTATGAACAGGGACATGAAAAAAAGCCCAGAAAGTTTCCACAGGAGGCATGAAATGTGAAAAACAATGAATGCACCAACAGGAAAAATTTGCCTTGCCAGTTCTTATTATTACAGATATCATCAGCGAGGTTAAAGCCTTGTCCAGAGCACACTCCCCAGAGGCTGAGCATCCCTAAAATAGATTGACATCAAGGGCACTCAGTACCTCACAAAATCTAGCTGTACTTCCTCAGAGAGTTACCAAAGAAGCCTCTTGTACAAGCATGGATCACACTTAAGATAAATAGCTGAGCACACTGCATAGGAGAGATCCTTAATGTAGCTTTTTTCCAACTTACAGATAATTTACAACACTACAGTAATACACGGGGGCTTAGTGCAAGTCCCCTGAATGTTTTCAGAACAAAAAATGAAAATAAAACCCGAGGCTGATTTACAGAACCACTAATCTGCAGTTCTGAATGCTGCTATCGCATCTGAAACCCACTCGAAGACCACCCAGGGCAAATTCTGCCNACACAAAGCTTCCCTCAGATTTCTTTAGGAAAAACTTATTTCGGTTGAAGATTTAAGTTGTTATGAACAGGGACATGAAAAAAAGCCCAGAAAGTTTCCACAGGAGGCATGAAATGTGAAAAACAATGAATGCACCAACAGGAAAAATTTGCCTTGCCAGTTCTTATTATTACAGATATCATCAGCGAGGTTAAAGCCTTGTCCAGAGCACACTCCCCAGAGGCTGAGCATCCCTAAAATAGATTGACATCAAGGGCACTCAGTACCTCACAAAATCTAGCTGTACTTCCTCAGAGAGTTACCAAAGAAGCCTCTTGTACAAGCATGGATCACACTTAAGATAAATAGCTGAGCACACTGCATAGGAGAGATCCTTAATGTAGCTTTTTTCCAACTTACAGATAATTTACAACACTACAGTAATACACGGGGGCTTAGTGCAAGTCCCCTGAATGTTTTCAGAACAAAAAATGAAAATAAAACCCGAGGCTGATTTACAGAACCACTAATCTGCAGTTCTGAATGCTGCTATCGCATCTGAAACCCACTCGAAGACCACCCAGGGCAAATTCTGCCTTACCCAGGAGTACCTCCACAGCGGCTCACCACAGACCCTGCCCTCACGTCTTCAGAAAAAGCAGCAGAAAAGCTCACCCTGTTTAGAAGGAACTCCTACCTGTTTCAGCACAGACTTCCCAGCATTTCTCACCTNTTCTCTGGAGCTCGCAGCAAGACTGGCTACTGGTTTGACCCCACCAATTTTTTCTGTGTTAGGCAAGTTTGGGTTGCAACAGCTGCCTGGACACAGGACCCATTTAAAACATCAACAGCTGCTGGCAGGCTTTCACTAGGTGTTACATTTTTTACTACATCTGCTATTCCATTAGAACCCCATGCACCACAAAGATCTTTGTCAAAATCCTCTGGGACAGAACGCTGAAACACTCGTTCTGAACGGCAGACCCTGCATCCCTCTCCCATTCACTTACCGTGGGCTTTATCCTTACCATGGTAAGACACTGGGGGTTCATCCCCCTTCAAGAACAAGCCTTCTATTTCCTGCAAGATGCCTAGCTACAGATGAGGCAATTTGGTTTCAGGCTAATATATTTCATATGACTTTTCCAAGAAATGTATGTAAAATGGGCCTGCACAGATAGGCATTGTAGGACAGAAGAGTAAGGAAGTGCGAATTATCAAAAGTAACTGTTTAATCACTAAATAGTAGGAATGCAAACCATATAGTGTTCTAAAGAGTACAGAAAAATGGGGATAACGCCAATTTAAAAATAAAACACATTAGCTAGAAAAGGGGGGTCAAAGTACCAGCAATGCTTGCCCTGGTTATCTATGTGGTTGTCACAGGAAATCCTGTTATTCAAAAATGGTAGGTAACTGTCTGTAAAATTTCATCCTCCAGGACTTAAGACTGCACTAAGCCACAAAGCCTTGCTTGTAAAGAAATGTATTGCAGTTGAAAAATAGTCCCCTTCAGTATTCTGCTGCATATACTCGTTTTGAGGAAAAGCAAGCAATCACTCAGTCTAAGGACTGTCACTGATGAACCCTGAAAGAGCCAGTTAGCAGAGCCCACAAGGAAAAGCAAAAATAAAGGCCATTTGTTTAATTTTGAAATTTACCTCACTCCTTGCATTGTACTAAATAAGCTAGATGAATTGAAGCAGATGCACATCCTGCCAACCAGGGAAAACCCCCACCTTTTATTTGCCTCTAACCTTTCTTATTTTCATGACAACCTCTGCATTTTCTCACTTTAAAACACAAACAAGTCAATGTAAGCATGCCTGGAAAGCTAAGATGATTACAGGATAATTCGTGTTTGCAAGAGCAAACAAAATCAATTGCAATTGTTTGGGAACCAAGCACATTAAATGGTGGTGAAAAGATATTTGCTGGACTTTTACAATATGGCTTTTTTTAATCCCAACAATGATAAGGGATAGACTGATAAAAACCCTCAGGAACTGTTTTGGAAATGCACGCGCTATCCTATCCACAGTGCTAACAGAGTCATCTGTGTCTGCTGCAGATGAAACAAAAGTGGATTTGGACAATTCTGAAAAACCAACAACAGAGACCCAATCCCTCCTGAAAAACAATATGGGAAAAAAATTGATTGGTTCAGGAAGCCAATTGAATTCGCTGTTATAACAGATTAAAAACAGAATTACTCAATTAACTTCAGATTAATTATGCCTTTCAGGTAAACATGATGACTGTCATCTTGGCTAACACAAGGCACTGAATCATAAGGTATTGAATCAACTGCTTCTCACCCTGACAACAAGACCTCCTTTGCGATCTAAAAAGCCCAAATCGTTCCCCTTTCCATGAATACCAAATGTCCTCCCTTGGCTGGATACACTCGCTGCACAATTCCTGTTCTGTCCTGTAGATTTCATCCCTTTTTCCCAAGAGCTGTTCATTCTTAGGGAGGGGTGGGGGTGTAAATCAAGTGCACCAGTGCTCAAGTTTTAGTTACATACCATGTCAATTTTAATTTTTTGGTCTCTGCTTGAAACTAGAAACGTGAAAAGAAAACCAGATCAAACCAGAAGCATGTCAGCTGTGGAAAGGCTAAGAGACAGGACTATTTAGCCTCAGGAAGAGAAGGCTCAGGAGAATCTTTAAGTACCTGATGGGAAGGAGCAAAGATGATGGAGCCAGACTCCTTGTGCTGCCCAGAGACAGGATAGGAGGTAATGGGCACAAAACGAAACATGGGAAATTGCTTTTAAACGTAAGAAAAAGCTTTTTACTGTGAGGGTGCTCAAACACTGGAAGAGGTTGCCCAGATTCCATTTTTTGAAATATTCAGAACTGGAGAGGACAGACTGGAGAGTCCTGGGCAGCCTGCCCTATAGCTGATCCTGCTGTGAGCGGGGGACTTGGGACTGGTGGATCTCTAGAGACCCCTTCCAGCCACAGCTGTTCTGATTCTCTGAGAAGGATTACAATTGCAGCTCTGTATGTTGGTAATCCACCCATAATACAAATTATATAGATAATGAAGGAACTTCAGGGTGCCTGAGGAAGGGGAAAATAAAAAGTTCTCAAGCAATGTGTCTTGGTTTAATTATTTATGGTGATGCTTGATGGTCTCATTACCGGGTCATACATGACCTCTGGGTAGTGTCTTCATCCTTCCAGATTAATTAGTTACTGTGACACAAATAACTTGGTCGATTACTTCTTTAGTGCCACAGAAATGTGTATTTTTTGTTGAGGAAAAAGGCTGATTTTAACACAAGCAAACGTCCTTTAGAAACAGACAGTATCATAATACTCAAGGGGACAATTTTTTTTTTTTTATCCTAGTTACTGCTTTGTAAGACTAGGTCAAGTTGTGAGCAGTTCTCTTTACTGAGTCTGCACAAAATGCCTAAGAGTATTTTAACATGTAAAAAAATTGTCAGACTATTATAAAATACGTGCATTTTTAGGAAGGATCCATTTTTAAGGCACTGATTCTTTTTGTAACTTAATAAATTAATGTGTTTTCTTATTTATCTTCAGAACTCCTCTATAATATAGAAGTACTCTCTCGT
>VZSC01017228.1:246522-299296 GCA_013398225.1 Steatornis caripensis
CTCTCTCGTTAAGGATAGACAGATTACAGAATAACCAGTTCTTGGAAATTACAATCTCTTGAGGGGAAACAAAAACCACTCAAATTAAGAAAAGTCAAAGTGTCATACAGATCAAACTCTGCGTTATTTCAGTACCAAAACACTAAACTATACTACGTACCTAGGTAAATACCACAGGAATTAAATACTTAACTAATGCAGTTTGGGTTTGTACTTGAGCCTAAGAGGAGTGGAGGACTCAAAAATCATCTCCTGAATGGAACAAAAATAGCCTATGCTTTTTCCTGATGATAAGACTCTATTTTTCAATTGAAAAATTTTCCCACAACAATTTTCAGCTAACACAACTGCTGCCCCTACCTCTCCAATCAGCAAAGGAAATTATATTCCTGGCTACACCCTCTGAATAGCAGACATGTCTTCCTAGGGTGCCACATTATTTAAGCACCAGGCATATTCATCAGAGGGCTGACAAAGAGGGACACTATGAATTATTTTCGCAGATTGCTTTCAGCACCCGATCATCTCATTTTGCATCTTCGATTTTCAGTCTCACAAGCAAACTGCGGTTGGCTGGTTTCATGCTCAACAGTGATGAGTTCTTTCATCCTTTGAACGTGACACTGCAGGGCTGTCTCACCTGTTCCCTGCAGCGCTGAATTTCTTGGTGATCCTCATCAGGCAGGGCAGACACCTGATGCACAAAGCAACAACGCTGGAGACCGTTCCAGGGAGGGGAGCTAGCCGCATGCTCTGGCAGCTGGCAAAACTCCTGACGTGTACTGAAATAGATACTCTAAGGACACAGCTAAGGACAGGGCAGCGGGGGAAGTATCTTTGTAGCTCACTTCTTCCCATCTCCGTCCAAGGACGTACATTTATTTAAGTTGGAATACATCTTCAGCTACCAACGATGCCTCTGAAAATCTCAGCGCTTTGAATGCTAGTTCCCACCATTGCAACTGTTTGTCAAGCTACAGAAGCCCATCATTTGGGGTTAAATTCTCACATAGCACAAGAGCGATTCAAGATTATGTTCAGGAACAAATGTCTCGAGAGGAAAAAAAGCAACAATCCACTATGGGAAATTATATGATCCATAACTATTTCAAGTCAACATTCAATTGTGATTACCAATGTCCTAAAAATGCTGACCTACACTAATCTAAAAAAAAAAAAAAAACCAACAGAAAATAAAGTACAGTAAAACACACAGCAAAAAGCATCATTCAGCAGACAGTGTGGGATGACTTGGAAATTTGGTTCCTATTTCTGGCTACATTTTGACAAGTTCCCTCCCCTGTCTATTCTCACCTTTCCTCCTACTGGGACGAGGTTTTTCTCTTGCAACTACTTACGCATGGTTTATGCTGTGCTGGTATCTAATAGTATAAACCACAGACTGAGGCCAGAGAACCTCAAGAGGTGTTCCCTACTCAAAAGAAAGTGGCCCAAGACACCTGTGATCTTGGCTGGCCTCTGTTAATGGTGGTTTATCAGTAAAGTCCCTGAATTTAAGCAAAGCAAACACAGTATTGTGCTGAGAACTGTTGAAGACAACTCTTCTCAACAGTGCTTGCTCAGTACGCGTATGTTCATCAGGGAGCTAAATACAGAATCACACAAGAATCTAGGAAAGCTCTTCCTCAGTGAATAAAATCTAGTAAGTAAATAATGTTTTCTCACATTTATAAACATTTCTGTTTACCAACGTGAAATACTTCTGAAAATGCTGCTTTAGTCTGTTATTTAAATGTAGATTACAGATACCCAGAAACCTGCAATGCATAAGGAAATATCTTCTGATAACGTGTTTGTTTACCTGAGAGACTGGGAGTGCCCCTCACAACTGTGTTGGGTTTTACAAGTTTTTAATAAAATCAAATACAAAACCTTATCTTTAGTCAACACACTTAAATAGCTCCTCAGGAGCTGCTTTGGTCTGTCCTACTACTATGTGTAGGAGTAGCAGAAAGTGTTCAAGGGACTCACTTTTTTCTCCCCTTGAGAGGTGGGGGGCGAGTGTTGCACTGTTTACACAGGAGTCCAAAGCACATGCCAACACAGTAACTAAAATAAACCAGTTGTCAAAATTAGTTATTGTCTTGAAAAAGACTAAAATGGAGAGCAAACATTTAGAAGGAAAAAGACCAAGAAACAGCACACCTCTTTCTCTCCCAGTTTAAAAAACTGATCCCAAACACAGAACACCAGTGCTTGGGTCCCTCCTCTGCCTGACTTTCCCAAGGCAAACGGGATGATAAGGGTGGGCTTCAAAGCACCAGTCATTCCCAGGGTTTCCTGGCTCCAAGCATCCCAATGAACACGTAAAATGACAGTACACGTCTTGGATTACTGAGGATTAAGGATTCAGGAACAAAGGTGAACTAAGGAATAACCACTGGGATTAGGCAGGAAATCCCCCTGGTTTGGAGCTTTGGAGAACTGGAACATCCTCCCTAACGTGCTCTATGTTATCTCCAAATTGTACCACAACTGTTTTGGCAAAATCTGCTTCGGCTCCTTTATTTGCTAACAGTAATGCTGAAGAATCCCTTTGGAACTTTCAAGTTCACAGTCTCAGATCAATCCCCCAAAACTCCAAGGCTGTGCCTTGCAACCCTTCACATACTATTCCATTAAAATGCACTGTTTCCTACAGGATTAATAACAAGTAGAACTCATCGAACAGCTGTATCATCCTAATAGCTACAAGAGAGAGATCTGAAGAAAATGAGTCTCTGGATTCCAAGTTCATCGCAGGAGTACTTGCCAAATTGAGTCCCTGCTTGTTTCTGGCTTAACTGTATTAAACAGGGATACGTGCACTCCAAATGTGCTTTTTCTTTGAAAAGACACCGATGAAAACATACCTAAGTCCATCTCCTTGCCGTTGCCACTAGCGCAAAACTTGGTCGAAAGTGACATCCTGCACAGGCACCTCTGAGTCATTTCACAGTGAAGGGAATACGTTATGATAATCAGGTCGCGCTGTAATTTACTCTACACGCATCGTCCCCCTCCCTGTAGATTTCAAACCTGTAATAATGGACCACTTGAGTTCAGAGAAATCAGCTGTTTGGGAAAAGGTTCTGCATATTGCTTTCATTTAGGCCTCAATTCAGCAAAGAATTGAAAATATGCTTACCTTTAACATATGGTTAAACCCCACTGAAGCCATTCATACTCGCTTAAGTGCTGCACTGAAGAGGACTGGAAGTAAGCACGTTTGAAAACTAGAAATACCAAGTATCTATTGAATGGGTCTAGCTTTGTGCTACAATGCAGAGTTACTCACTCTCCTGTTGTTATAACCACAGACAATTCCTTATTGCACCATTACGTAGAGGAAATCTGACTTTCAAAAAAAAAAAATTACTTTCTAGAGCTGTGGGAAGCCTCTGCTCATTGGTAAAATATAAATGCATTACAAGAGATAATATGGGGCTGAGGGTCAACATTTTCCTCCCATCCTATCCAACTGCTAGTGCAGAAGTTTCCTTAGGGCATCGCTGACCCATGCACAAAAAAAAAAAGAGCAGAGACACTTCAGCCACCTAAGCCACAAACTAATTCCTGCCAGAACTCAATGCAACAGAGTCGTGTCAACACAACAGTGTGTCTAGATTAATTAGCTTTGCTGAGAGGCAGAGCTAATTAGCCCAGGTAGCCACTGCTCTACTATCACTATACTGCTTTTAGACAAACCAGCCCGCTCTAACCTGCTTTACACAACGCGGACACAACCTACAAGACACGGCACCTAGCAGGGACCGCAGCCAACGCGCAGAAAATTGTATGAGGGGGTTCACGTCATGTCCTTTCTAGTGCTAACAGGACAATGATTGCTGCATCCCAATCAGCAGGGACAAACAGGAAAAAGTGTCCTTGCGATAATTAATGCAGTGGATTATAACAGCGTTGATTCTAGTAGGAAATACTAATTCAGGACATTCGGGTTTCAGCCATTTTTAGCATACCCTCTTCCTCACCCTCACCTCTGCCACCTCCCTGACTGTTCACACTGCTTAGCCCGGGTGTTCTTTGCAATCCTCAGAGCTGCTTTGCTGGACAGATGAAAGGTTCGTTTACATGCCTGTAGCAGCTGTAGTGGAATTAATATTGGTCTCATTACCTTAGCTTAGGATGTACAAGCCACTGGTTTTGCAATGCATACTGATGCAATAAAGAGAGAGGAAGAAGGGAAAGCAAGCTGGCTATTTTCATTACGAGTGATACGGCAAAGAGTTGAGGAAATCCTAGAAAGGAGAGAGTTAACCTGGAGCCATACCCTGAAAGCTAATAGCACCTAATGCAATTTATTAAAAGAAATCTGTTGAAGTACGCAGTCTGTGCCACAGTAGTTTTAATTAAAAGGTGGAAGAAAAGTGAAATCATTTATCCAAATCACCCCTCTTAAAGTTAGGGCCCAGTTTTGAAATATCCATTTCCATACATCTACACTATGGGCATTACCACCTCCAAGACTTAAAAATTCAAGAGACTATTAAAAAAGAGATTTATCGGTTGCCACTGTTTAATGAGCCGGCAGGATCCATTTAGGTCAGCTTTTTCAAACTTTTGTCCTACAATTACATGGAAAAAAATCACCGTCTTGGGGCGGGAGGATGTTAATATTCATCGAGTAGTTTGGACATTAAGAGAACTACTGAGGTATCATGGAAATGCTCCACAACATCAGAAACTGTCAGCACTCAACTACCAAAGGAGACGGAAGGGAATGGGAGGGTTAAGTGGACTTCAGTAGTAAGACCACGATCCTGTACTCCTTCACAAATCATCTACTGGTACCGTACGCAGGAACATACCCTCAAACACAGGCTCCCACAACCAGAGGTAAAATAATACTTCCATTTTATTGGCATCTATGTTTATGCCAAGGGACACCTCGAGAAAAACCCTAATTATGATGCTACCTTGTGAGATCATCTGGAATAAAAATACAAGAGGCCTGTTAAAGTCAGTCTCCTCACTGATTTCAATGGGTCTAGTCCAGTCCCATCGGTACGCTGTGAAACATCTAACAAAATAGGATTTAAAGCTGAGTGCACAATGAAAAAATGTACCAATTGTTTAATGATTGATGAGGGAAATGTCAGATGAATTATTTGCCAAATGATACTAGTCCATCTGTTACAGAATTTTGCATGTAACGACAGAAAGAAATTAATTATATCTAGTTCATATATAGAAACATTCTAAATTGCAAATCTCAGCTCTTTTCATAAACAAGTCCAGCATCATTATCTCCATTATCCAAGCACAAAACCCGAAGCATCAGTGGAAGTGCAGTCACAAGCCCTAACTTTAGGGACATAAGGTGCCAAAATTAGGAAGCAACTCTAACATTGCATCATCAGTGAAGGGCGCCATGGGCTACTCCAGGAGCAATTCAAAACTCACTCCTGTCGCAGAGGCTGGGGATTACCGAGAAAGCTTCCTATCTCCAGTTGAGGGTGCCTGAAATTAAATGATGCGAGTGCTCCCCCAAAATTTTTTTCTCACGTAATCTAACAGGACACTGGCAGTACCAACACAATTCCGGAGTCCCAGACCTCGGTCCCTCCATGGAGCTGCACTGCGTGCATTTGACAGATGCTGATTTTTCATGCAACTTCACTTGCCTCAAGTCCAAACTCCACTGGTGTGTTAGATCGAAGTGTGCTTGAATTTAATACCGTTCAGATTTCAGTAACACTCGAACTGCATCACTTCTTTCCTCAATATACTTTTTGCTGCTAAGTTGACTGTTTGTTCCCTCTCTAATCTGCTTTTAAAGAATAAAAAGCACACATCTTTCCACTACGCTCTCACTCCACTTTATCCAGAAGCTGGACTCATTGTACGTATCTTCCAATCCCCTCATCTATCTGGATTTCTCAAAGTGAGAAAATTACTTCCAATGAAGCAATGCAGTCCTCAAGACACCAAATTTCATGCGAATTAGCAGACACATCCCTCCCAATGCAAGCCAGACTGTTCTAACAGTAGGGAGCAAAAAATAATCTTGCAACAGGAGGAGTATCACTGCTTCACAGCGCTGAAGTGTACAGGCAGGTGTGCAACGTACTGAAAGTAACTGAGTCTGGGAATGACAATTTTATCCTGAGGAACATTCTGCTCTGATTTGCTCTTGGCTTCAGTTAAAACAACATTTTACCGCAGACATGTCACACAGGCAGAGGTCACATCATCTCTGTGCAACACTAGGGATTAGAGACCTTTAGATTCCCGGGGTTTCTCCAGTCTGTCTCCAGCCAAACAGTCTTCGTTGTATTTCATCGCCATCCACATTTCCAGACAAACAAAAAAATCCAAAGCAGTAACTTGGCCTATTATAACCTAACTACACCTGCTCCTCATTTTTAATTCATCTTTCTCCTTTGACTCCAGAAGACAAGTCTTCTCTACGGCCAATGAAAAATTCACGAGATGTGGAAAGGAGAGACTGAAAGCAACCCAGGAAAGAACGATTATGCGAAACCAGGATTTAGTCTAGGACTGAATATGTCTTATGAGTAGACCTATGGGTAGGCCACCTCCTGCTATGTCAGGGAAGAATAAATCACCCTTAACAAAAAGATTTTAGATTGCAGATTTTCAGCTTGCGCGACAGGTTTAGGACAGCTTAAGTTCCAGTTGTAGGGGAAACCTACAAATTGCTGCGATGGATCACTGAAAGACAACAAATCAACCCCATCATCTTGGTCTCAATGCTGCTGTCCCCTCTTCTGTGGACATTCTCTCCGAGGTGTCTAGCAAAGCAGTCCACCAGGTACTCTCTCTGTGTCAGAGTGAAGACAGATTCCAAACAGGAGCAAGGAGATTGAAGACCTGATTTCTGTGAAGTGCGAGTTCTCTGCGAACGAATCCTAAATTACACATATAGGGAACATTTCAAAGGACAAGCAAGAGATCATAATGCCAAGTAAATCCAAACAGATTTACGAGAACATTCCTGTACTGGAAGGCAGCTTCCACAGCAGTTTGTAACACACCCGTCTTTCCACAGCAAATCCTGTGTCTGTACGTTCAGTTTCTGTTAGTGGTCAGCAGATCCAACAGTGCACTTCACACACTGCTCACTCAGCTGCAGGCAAGCCGGATTCTCTAAGCCTGCTCATATGCTTAATACTAAGAATGCTCTGGGTTTTGCTTAAGTCTATCCAAAGCATCTTTCCAAAAAATTATGCAACTAATGAGCGTTAAAAATTATAAAATTGTTTCCAATTATACAGGTACGGCCAGAAGGCTCTGAATTTATTTTGAATGCGTAAGTGACAATGATTATCGGAAGAAATAAATCCCATACATTGAAGATGAAATTATTTCAGAAAAATGGTGATTCAAGAATTTAAAGATTTGATCAAATGGCATGAAAGAGACTGAAAAGATTCGTACTGATGTCCACTGCATTAAACCACGAGAGAAGGTGAACTCTTAAGTACTCTAACTAAATATTAGAGGTCCTTGAGTATCTTCTGATGATGATGATAATGCAGTCCCTTATCTGTCAGCGTATCTCTGTAATGCATGCACACAAGTATTAATGCACCACCAGTGTTGCTAAAGGGGAAAACCACTCCCATTAGCACCGAGGACATGTCACCAAATGTCCGTAGGCACCATCTGCCACCAGGATCTCTTTGTAAATCCATCTGCTGTTAATTTTTTTCTTCCCCACACCTGTCTGGCCAAGTCAGATGCGCTGAGAACTGAACGGCTGAAAAGGTCATGTGACAGCATTTGCTCTCTTTTGATAAGGTGTTTCTCTCTTTCAGAAAGCAAAGATCACCAGTTTTAAAAAGCCTGGATCACACGTGGAAGCAGCGTGGGTCAGACAAGCTGCAGAAAATGGTAAAATATTTCTGTGCTGAAATTAAGTACTGGTAGTGAGTTGGATCATCCTGCCGGTGTATGGGAAGGATTTGTTTTTGGCTTCGCTGTTGTTTCTTCTCTTGAGTGGAGATAATGACGGGGGGAGACATCAGCGAAAGAGAGGAAGAGCAGCAAGGAAGGAGGTGAGGAAGAAAAAAACCCTGTATATGTTGTCTGGTCCTCAAATATTGAATCCAAGAGATGTAGCACCACTGACAAAATACTGCTTTTGTCAGCTTCACATCATCCGAGGAGCTCGTGTAGCAATGCCAACAGAAAAAGTTTTATTGGCATATGCTGTAGTTCTACAGGGAGAAGCTGGCAACATAGTTTTCCAGAAGTAATTATAAAAGCAAAGATGAGTCTTTGCTACCCTTCAGCTCCTGAATCTCAGAGCTCACATGTATTGTCCCTACTCCTTTCTCTATTACCTCCAAAGACAATCCTGGAACAAGGAAAGAGAATTATGACAAATTAAAGGAAGTTTACTGTTCTCATCTGATTACTGTCTCCTTATTCCTATGCAAATTAGACTTAGCAACAATGCCCAGGAACTACATAGCAAGCATCTCCCCATCTCCAGTAATAGCATCGTTATAGCCATTTCCAGATGAGTAATTTGAAGCACAAGGAATCTGGGTTCCCTTCCCACACACTTGTCCACAGAGTGAGGCAGTGGCAGACACAACAACAGTACCCTCGTATCAGAATGACAGCAAACACACAATTAATAGCGTTCCTCGTTACTGTTTGCTTCTCAGCCTCTCAAGTATATTTAAATAGATTCAAGACAGAGACTGGAGGAGAGGAATGGCAGTTGTGAAATGCACCCGCATCAGTTAGCAAGGTGGGACATACCTTCTGCATTATAGGGTCTGCTCGCTGCAAGCCATCGGCAAAACTTCTGCAGTCCAGCATGCACCACACCTGCCGCATCAAAGCAGGCCAGTCACACCCGTGTTGGGGGGATACTGCGCCACCCCACCACGGCAGCAAGAACAGCGCGCCTGCTGTACAGCACCTGCTTACAGTGTTCGAGTCTCCTTGTCCTAGCAAAGAAACCCCAAGGAAGCGCTCGGGTTCTGCTTGTTTGTTTGAATCTGCTAGCCACCATGAACTTCAGCAGAACTGACTGTGGAAGTTGTTGTTTGCACAGGAAAACGAAGGTTCTAAAAAACCTAGGTTACATATGAGAGGATAATTTCATATTAAGGTAACACGGCCTGATTTTAATTGTGATTAGTCACAAACAACAGCTTATATTTTGAAATACACTGTGGCACTACATTTAACAATGTGCAGCCCTCAAAACCTAAGAAGATACATTGATTCCTACATTTTTACCTAGTTTTTTTTTTCAGAAATCATACAAATTTATGTATCAGTACAGTGAATTTCAGCAGTTGCAAGCTTTCAGTGTAAGAGTAGAAAAGCGGTGTACTGTAGGCCCTGTTCAATTTTCATAGCACAGTTTTTCATATGGAACAGACTAGTAGAGCTCTTTTGTTTTTGAATTAATCCTGTTGCCGATAATAGGATTAGCATCAAGAACAGATGCAGAGTACTTCATGGTGCATTTCTTCCAGATACAAACCTATGCAGAACAGTTACTCTAACAGTAACAGAAAAGGTAAACTAATGCCTGTAGTTATCTCGAGCACGATGAAATCATGCAACCTTCCAGTGAGCGTTCTAGTCTTAGTACGTTTACAGGAGACAGAACGCTATTACGGGGACAAAGTAGATGCAGTCGTTGTCACACTACAATGGCAGAAGGAGAAGACTACAGTGTTCCGTAAGAAATGCTTCTTTTTGAAAAAGAAAGTACTTTGTTATCATACTGGAGATGATAATACCTTTCCTAGTGACTATCTTCAGGCTGCTTCAAAAACACCACGTCTTGAAATGACATATCCATTAAAGTATATTTAACTATAATACCCACGTCACTCGGTTGCAGTCTGCTCTCTAAAATTCTCCTGACCGCTTCTACGAGAAATTGTTGACCAGCAGACTTGACTAATGTGTTTCCAAGAAACTAAAATCACAAAGGACAGAAATCACGATTTTTAGGGATTTCAGTTTTTGCCTAACGTACAGCCACAACAGATCAAGAGAACTGCTCAGATTTCACCTCACAAAAACTAAATTTCTCATTGACCAAGCTATCGATTTAACTGTCAATCAATTATTTTCACATGGTAAACACGACTGTGCTGTCTGGCTGCAGAACTCCATGTCTTTAATTATGAAATATCGCAGGACCAAAGCATGAACTGCTTTCAGACTGATTGCAAAGGCACATAGAGCTTTTCCTTAGCTTTGGAGCTGACAGGTACCCAGCAATCCTGACACTGCCTTCACGGTACGCAGCCAACAGCAGTAATCGCAAGATGTTCTCGAGCCCAGACACACAGCAACACAAAGCTGTACGGGTGTTTAACCAGAAAGGTCAGACTCCATTTCTCCTCTTCTACATCCAAAAGAATCATCCATGGGCCCAATTCCCTATTCAATGAATTTGGAATGGCTTCACGTAGTAAACCAGATTTATAGACTTCCACTAGTAGAGAAAATCTACCTCTCAAATACATTAAGTGTAGAGGTGATGCTGTAATTACCTTTATGTGTAGTAAATAAGGAAGCAAAGCCCAGCAGTGCCAGGCTTGTGTTTGCTCTATCAGGCCCTGACGCATCCTGTCTGGTTTAGCTTCTGGAGTTCTAGGTGAAAAACTGCAATTATAAATTTAAGAGGAATACAAGTTGATCTTAATGTGCAATGTGCGTACTAACAAAAACAATAAAAGGAAGGAGCATGGAGCTGGAAGAGGTATTTCTTTTAGACAATCCACATTCCAATATAAAATGTCATTTCAGTTTTGTTATAAGCCAGGTACAGGGGACAGAAAGAAGCAATCATTTTGATCCTTTCTTTAATTTAATCTCCCATTTCACACCACAATGCCTTAGGAGGGTGAGCCAGCCAGACACACTGTCAATAAATGGAAATTGAGGTCAAGTTATCTCTCAGGGAATTTGAGTTCATATACAAATCCTGTAAATTGGAACCACAATCTCAAGTTATTATCCACATTTTCACTACAGAAGTAATAAATAATATTTGGTATTTCCAGCATGCTCCTCACTGGATGAGCTCTGTGATACATTAAATGAATTTTAATTAATTAAGCCTTCCATGGGCAGAGTATTACACATATTTTATGACTTAAATCAGATTGACCATTGCTAATTACATTAAATAACCTCATAGAGGACCTATTTGAAATCCAAGTCCATGGTGCTAAGGACTGTACATATAGTAATAAGTGACAGACCTCTGAAGAACCTGAAATATAGACGTAGAAGACAGATAGAGACAGGTGAGAAAATAATACATGGCCCTTATTTAGAGATGGAGAATTGATATGCAGAGATAGAGGGCAGGATTCTGAAAAAAGAAAAGATTATATTTTAATACAATGAGTATAAATTTCAGTTTCTAACTTAGTATTTAGGATTGTAGTAAGTAACTTAAGATTTTCAAAAGCGCTGAGCAAACACCAAATTCAATAAATGCTAAGCACTTGCCAATTCTGAAAAATTAGGCCATGTATTTCATTCAGGCTTCCTATGTAAGCTTCTATTTTTCCATCTTCTTCACCCAAGTGCCACATCAGGAGCAGGCAGTCTGCCTATCACAAAGTTTTACTGAGTGACAGACAGTGACTTCCCAACATCTCCTGCCGTTACAGACTGCCTTCAGAGACGAGTGCCTCTTAGTTTCAGGCCTTTTAATAACTTGAAACTATTCACAGGTGGCGTCTGCGAGTAAGGGATGACCCACTTCAAATTTACTTACCGCACAAAGTGAGGAACAGCACAATACACAATGAGAATTTTCATTTACAAAAATATTGGCAAAGCCTGGTCATTCATCTCCTATTATTCCTTTTTAAAATTCTAATCATTTTGTTTAAAAGCACAAGCTTTGTGGAAAGTCAGCTTCTTATGCATTAAGATTCTTTGATTCGAAGATATACTTTATTCTCTGGAGGGATGCCACATATGTTCATTTCTCAGTTATTAATTTTTGCTAACAGTTCAATCTCTTCAAGATCAAAGGTAGTTTTTCTATTTAGGTCAGCCACATTTTTCCCAAAATGAACCAAATGAAAGTTTATGCATAGTGCTATTTAAAAATAAAATCAAATTTAAAAAGACATTTGCATGCTCTATGAGAACAAAGGGAGTAGCAAAAAAAAAAGTATTATAAATTTGTTGCAGTAAGAACCATCCCAATAAAGAATAATCCGAAAGCTAAGTACACACAGGTTCACAGATTTTACCTTGATTGTGCTCTACCAATATAACCAAGTGTCAGCCTGTACTTGTGGTCTTACTGAGAAGCAAATACTGTTTGATAAACCTTGCCTGAGTTCCCCTTCACACCTCCACTCCTCATGCATTGTGGATCCTCTCCCAGAAAAGTCCCTAGAAGAATCACACAGAACGATGGATCCTTTGCCTTCCTGCCTCAGCAGGTATCCCTTCTCCAGTTCCACCCAACAGCATCAGCATCATCCAAAAGCTTTAGACGTTTCAAGTGTTGCTCCCAAAGTCATCCTGACTTCATGCTAAATCCAGGAAAGTTGGTCCTTTATCTACACACACAGGGACTCAGTTTTGCCCTTAGTTTCAACCGTTTCAAACATGTAAAGCTGAGCGATCCGGCCCTCACTGTTATTCGGGCCCCGATCACCCGTGGTGCCGGGTGCCTTGTGTCTGTGCAGGTACTAAGTCCCAACGAAAGCGGTATTATTTCGGCAACCAAATAGCTTGTGGGATATACAAACCGGAACGTNCATGTAAAGCTGAGCGATCTGGCCCTCACTGTTATTCGGGCCCCGATCACCCGTGGTGCCGGGTGCCTTGTGTCTGTGCAGGTACTAAGTCCCAACGAAAGCGGTATTATTTCGGCAACCAAATAGCTTGTGGGATATACAAACCGGAACGTTGGTGTAACAAAGCCCCTGGAGGATGAAGCTTCATAAATCCACCACCACCTTTCTGCTTCCCTTGTGTACTGACCACCCAGAGCACCCACTCTTTAACTTTTTCTTTATGCGTGTGGTAGCATAGAGTCCTGAAAAAATAGAGTATAGCAGGCATCTTTTACAAGTATGTGTTTTCCAATTCTAAACACAGGCCTTGTCAATATGCAGTTAACTCAACTTCTAACCACAGTTTTCTTTAATATTTTACGAGCAGTAGATTTACTAATTATTCACATAAAAGTTAGGCTAGGCAGCCCTTCTGATGTTGTAATGCTGTCAATTTATTACGTTGTAAAATTAATTAAAGGGAGCTCAATGTTACAGACTTTATACGGCAAAAAAGGGGCATGGATTTTTCAAATAATTTTATACTCTGCATCTACATCACCAAAAAAAAAGGAAGACAGAAACATTATTTAATCCTGTATTTCAGAAACGGTCTAGTAGAGAATACGCTGGTCCCATTTTTGGGGTGCAGCATCCCTTAAAATTTGCCAGGCACGCTTTTTCTCTGGCAATGTGAACCTTAAAAAGAGCAGCAGAAGTGAGAGTTGGCATAGCACAGAAAGCAATTTAGTAGATTATCATAGCGCTAAATTGTACCTCCAGAAAAGCATATGTGGACGTTCCAAAAATAATCTGACAGTTTATCAAAAGTGGCAGGCACTGCCCTGGGTCATCAGCATAATGGCTAGGAAGATATAAACCATATATCACTGATAGAAGTGGATGGCCGAATTGGAAAGCAAAGGGGAAGGGAAGAGACTGGGGGGGGGGTGGGAAAGGAAGGGAAAAAGAGGGACAGTACTAATTAGCATGCCACGCTGCTGATGACCAGGCTGATGTGTGTATAGAATACTAATGCAGCCAAGAAGGATCAATCTGAAGTGTCGTTCCCCTTAAAGCCTTACCTAGGACTGCTGTCAACACACCTATTACCAAACATTTCATCATAGCATATAAAAGCATATGCAAAGAGATCAGGCTTTTCTTTCCCCATCTATTCTCCTGCTCCCCAACCATCTACGCTCTTCTGAATCTTTTTCTTTACTGAGCAAAGCAACAATAATTTTCCCTGCTTTACATTATTTTAATTAAATGCAATTTGCTCCATTGTCATTGCAGGAGGAAAATGGTAATGTGAGTTAACAACATTAGGAAAGGAAGATCTTCATATTGTTTTTTGATAAACATCAACAGCCAAGTGATTGTGCTTAGTGAACAGTAATACAGAAATGCTCTTAGGAGTGGAAAAGAATCCAGACGTAATGAAAATATTTAATCTCCAACCCCGGATGATAACATCACAGTCATTACTTACACTACGCTTAAGACAAAGCAAAGTGCTCTAAATATCACCAGTTCTTGTTCCAACACAGAGAGTTCAGAAGGTTCTTCCCCTCCCTTTTTGTGGAGTTCTACTGCATCTGCTGGGTGCAGAGGGTCCTGTGCCCAGCCTGCTGTTCACCGAGCAGCCATGGGAATCCAGAGCCACTAACAGGCATTATGAAGCCATTTGCGTTTGTTATACAGATACATCTTAAAAAGCGCAAGCACCAATTGGCTTGCCCAAGGCTACAAATTCTGCAGGAAATCTAGAAATAGCTGCCAGCCGTCCTATATCTTTTTCCATTGCCGCAAGGCCCCTCTCCTTGCAAAGCCAAATTCAGTTATTAAATGAAAAAGAGGAATCTTTTATTTGAAGAGAATCGCAAGGTGGATTACAATGTTGTTGCACAGAAAGATCTTTTCATGGATGCTGGCAATCAGGTTGGCTTCCTATAAGGAAACAACAGTCCATGTTTGGAATCCTGAAAAATTTTAGTATGAGATTATTTCTATTTACATTTTTGAACAGCAAAGTGTAATTCCTTTCTGTAGCAAGACATGTGAACACCGATTTAGGCACTCCTTCACGTGCCTGGTGAGTAAGGGTGTATTGCAAAAGATGAGAGACATGGAAGAACTGAGTAGTTTGCTGAAGTGCTGGGCAATGGGTGGCACCAGCAGGAACAGAATTCACCAGGCATGACTTAAGTACGTCAAAGCTTCCACCTGGTATCTGTGAGGAAAGAGCGGTGATTCTACGTGAAATATTTTATTCAACCTGATTGACTTTGAAGCTGGAGTCTCAGAAGATTTTGAAGTGAGTTTAAGTTAAACTTAGGCACTGAACTCCAGCGTGGATAATTTCTGAACAACTGAGCATTATTATTGTGTTCTAACAACATACTTATGCCGTCCAAAGCAAAACCTCTCTCGTAGATGTTTCCAGTGTATATGAGAAAGAACCACAAGCACAGAGCTTGGTAGAAAGTGCAAGCACAGAAAAAATATCCCCGTGTACGTTTAATCAGCCCGAAGTCTTCAAGTAGCTGAATCGCAATAAACAGCTGCCTTCCTACCACCATCCTACCTGCCCGCTCGTTGTGATCCCCCCCCCAGCAATATAGTCGGATCCATTATGGGGTGTACAGAGCAACGTACACCTAATCAGAGCCCCTTCGTTTCACTCTCTGTAACAAAATCACTCACGGTTAAGAGCGCTATGGGAGCAATGAAGAAATGGTGAAGTTGAGAACTCATGAAGCCAGAGCAGTTGTAGCTCCCAGCTCCCCAGTGGACTGCTGCGGCTTTAAGATGTTTGGCACCGGGACAGAGCCCGGTCTGCTGAGCCAAATCTCACACAAGTTCCTTTTATTTAGTTTGGTGCTCACTGAGGGGGGAAGGAGAGCAACTGTGGCAGAAACAACGTGTGACATGAACACAAAACAAATGCCTGAATTTCAACTAAATTCCCTAAATTCACAGAACTTTATTGCAGAATATAGAAAGAGTGAAAGCAAAGGACAAGAAGGGGTTCTGTCCTCTGCAGACAGAAGAAAAGAAACCAATAGATCAGCTCCAGTATTTTCAGCAGCAATTTTTGTAGTGAATCCAGTCCAGAGTTCGCTTCCACAAATGCGTATCCAGAGTAAATCTATTGACAGGGCAATTGTGAGTGTCAAACCAGACACAGACCCAAAGAAACAAACAGGCAAGTCTGCATTAGTGAAAGCACGTACACTGAAGAACAGGGACACATAACGCAAACCATTATTTTACCCCCTAAAAACGTCACAAGATTACCTATTTCTGGAAGTGTTACTAGCATTTACATGCCTAATACATTTGAAAATTCCAACGAGCCTACTACAGAACCCTTTGGCACACACTATGGTGTAAAACACCACTTGCAGACAATTATTATTACTAAAAACTTGATAAATAATTTATGGTATCGAAGTGCTTCAGGCTATGAACAGTTCGGAAAACAAAACTGAGTAGAGGGCATCAAAGCGACGTTTTACAATGTTTTGCCACAATTGATGAAAAACTTCAAGTTTGGATGTAGTAACACATCCCCAGTCTGCTCTTTCATCAAGGGAAGGAGGCTTTGATTTACACAGAGCCACTAACAGAACTGAACATGAGAAGGAAGTCTGAGGAGCCGGGGATTTTCAGAGCCAGACGACCCGAGTTAGGGAAGCTGCCTTAATTGAGACACTTCAATAGATCATTTCCTCAGTCAAGTATGGCGGAGCGGAAGGTCGCTTAACTTCAGCAGAAGATGAATTCTCTGCAGGGTCCCGGCGGAGTTAGGTATCATTGCATCAGAGGAAAGCTATCAGAATTGCATTTGTTATCATACCCAACGACCACAACAAGATTAATCTCAACCAGTAAACACGCTTGCCGATATTTCTTATTTTGTACGCCAACTAAAAAGGGCAGAGTTATTCCTGAACAGCTAACAATTTTAATCATGGCTCGTCTTGCCCACAGTAGGTTCTAATCAGCTACTAACAAGGATTAGACAACACCTGCTACTTTCCTAATGGAAGCCAGGCTCAAGAACAACCTCCTTCGCAGAAGAAATTGCAACAGAAGCTAAGGGATGCATCCAAGGTCACCCAGTGATTCGGTGACAGAGTCGGGAATGACACAGTAGTTTTCTACTTTAAGCATTTTATCACACCACTACAAATTTCTTAATAGCTGGAATACCGTCAACGTAAGGAGGTTATTCTCCTTGTAGGGGTTTTCTTGCATCAGTCTCTTAACTGTTTTCATCTCAGTATCCCTAAAGCAAACTAAATCCTGCAGAACAGCTGACGTACAAAATATTCCTTCATCTTTGTGCTGTTCTTCATGTGTGCAAGCACTTATTTTTAAACAGCTACTTCTTCACACTCCCGTCCATTAAGCCTGAGGGGAAAACAACTGCCTGGTGAGATCTGCTTCCATTCCGTTAAAAAAGCTCCAGCTCGACAGCTCCACCATTCTTGCTGATGCACTTCTTCAAAAGACGTACAACCATTTCAGCGCATACATTGTTAACAAAAGAAGTTTCCATACAGGCTTCAGCAGAGCATTACGTTCGATACCTTTATGCGAGGTTCTTAGGAAGTCTCTCGGATTCCTACCGTCCTCCGCATTTGCTGGAAACCATTTTTAGCATGGCTGTTGCCCAGCATGTAAACTTGAATCCTGTGGGTTTTCCTACCACCCAAAACCAGTATATGATGACCTAAAACACCAAAATGTCTTAGGCTATAATAAACATTGGCTTCTGTTTGCCTGTCTTAGTGAATTTTAAGGAACTGCATTTCTCGAGTAGAAACCTGTCTTTAAAAGGCGGAATCTCGTGTGAGAACACGATGCCCACAGACAGACTTCGTTAGGCCATCCGAGGTATTGCTAAGAGGTGGTTCAAAACTGATCATTACATATTAACTTTATTCTGCTGAAGCCAATGACAATATTCCGTTTCATTTCATTACAAAGAAAAAATCACGATAAAAGTAGTGTGTCAGGGATTAGCTTTTACTGCAAGCTCAAAGACCACTCTTAAGTAATTTGAATTTTATAGGTAGAACAGCAATAAAATGTTAGATGGTGATGAGGTTTATTCTGAATATACAGACCATTAATAACCCCTTCCATTTGCATGACTTGAACCCCAATTTCAAACCCTATGGGTCAGCTGCCTAAGAAACCATAAAAGCTGTCAGTCTGGCTACCCCACTATTTGCTTCCCTCAGCTTTCTCACCTTGACCGGGGACTAATCAGCTGCTACATCCTCTCATAAGCTACCCGAATACATTCAAACAAAGCAAGCACAGTAAGAGAGATCATCCCCAGCCTCTCTCCTTCTATTCTGCATTCATTAAAAATAAAAAATAAAGAAAAAGAGCAGAAGAGAAATTTTCCTGAAGTTGGAGCTGCCTAGTTTGAAGGCCCTGTAGATCACACTGGATTGACTGCGTGCACATTCAGAGGAAGCCTATGGTGTCACATTAATCTTGTGCACAACATTATGTTTCAGCAGCTTTGCTGGAACCCATAGCCAGGAACTGTGAAGCTTTGATATTTCAGTGTCATATCAGCTTCAAGAGTCATGCTAAGCCAATTAAGGTATGTATTCCTTCAAAATCATTTTATAAATACTGCTGTTTCAAAAATGAATGGTGAAAAGCTGTGCTTCTGGGAGGACGAGTCTGGCAGTTCACAGAGATTCCAATTGCTCCATCTCCAAGCTTTCTCTACAGCTTTGACACAGTAGATTGAAGGACCAAATTGGAAAGGATTGATCATGTTTGGAAACAGACTTGGGCAGAGGACACTGCTGTTACAAAAAGTTGCAGCCCCTGCGCACACTTCCCTCCTATTCAAGTTTTCAATTCTTCTGTCATATTAAGCATAAAAAATTAACAAGTGGCTTTACTGAACTAGAAGAAAGTCCACCTCAGGCCCTGGCTTAAGGAAATGTGGTAAGGCAAGCGTTCAACACCACGTCTCTGTTCTACACTTACAGCTCGCAGAGGTCAGCATTCAGCACCAATCTGAGCAATAGATTTCAGCCTAAACAACCTTTGACAGATTTTTCCTCTTCCCCCCAGTGATTAAATGCTTTTTCAACTTACGGAGAAGGTTGGTATTCACAATATCCCATGGCAGAGAATTCCAGTGCTAAATTATGTGAAGAAGAAAAATACGCCCTTTCAATGGTTCTGAACTTCCCCCACGCTACTGTCATTTGAGGACCCTTATTTCCCATATTGTCAGGCTGAACTTTTTTGTTCTCTGTTCAGTTTATCCACGTTATTCACGATTTTACAGATCTTTGTCATACCCTGCAAGTCATCTCCTTCTCAGATGAAGAGTCCTTGTCTCTTTAGCACCACCCGATTAGAAATCATTCCGTGCCTTTCCTGACCCCACTGCCTTCCCTCAGATCGTTTGCAGTTTACTTACATGGTATGGATTTGGCTGTGACCAAGTCACACCGGCCTCTCCGTGCCTCACCTCTCATTGGAAAAATAGAATTTTTACTTACCTTTCAAGAACATTGCAAAAATTCTGAATTCTAAGGCAATGATTCTAGAACAATCCATCTCACAATCTAAAACGTTAATGACATTGCATACTGCCTCACCACCGGAACTCAAACAATGAAGGATCGGGCGAGCTAGCTGAAGTGGAGCACAAGGTCCCTGCCTGACCCACTTGGATTTTACGAACGATTTTATGCTGCTATTTTATCAAACACAGAAGAACTCGGAACAGAGATAGAAGTGACACTGTTTCAATGTCAGATGTAGTTTTTCCCTTACCTACCTTTCTGAAAAAACGATTTTAAGAGAAAAATCATCGAGGGGTTCAACACAGTAGGGAAAAGATATTGACATAACGCCAGAAGAGTGAAAAGTACATTTCTTTAATCTCCAAAAATGGTAATCATTACAAACTTGTCATCTTATTACAAAACCAAATCAATTATGCTAGGTTTTTTTCCCTTTTACAGCATAATCTGTGCTGAAGAAGAATTACACTGATTACTTTGCCAATGCCTGAAAATCCCAATACAGAGCCGGGCAGGGCTCTTCGTGCGAAGGAAGTCCCCACCCCCGTCCCCCAAAGTCTTTAAGACACACAGCTCTCATAGCAAATTCTTTGACACCAGACTCCCTGCCTGGCAAGCACAAGATCAAATAGCGATTCTGGAACACAAGAGTTCTTTTCAGGCTTGATATAAAGCAAACAGGAATCTTTCTACTGATTTCCATGAAAATATGTATATTTTCAGCTTTAAGAAATTAGCTCCGTTATGCTTGTTTCTATGATCTACATGAGTTGAGTAGGAAAATGTCTTAAGTACTAAGCCTGAAAAATGACTCTGCCACTGTAGAAATGACCTTCGTCATAGATCTCTTTCAGTTAGTGCTAACAAAAGACCTTCCTGAAACTTCAGGCCTTTGAAATAGATCCCCACAACGTAGCACACTTAGTAAACAATTCTACCAAATACAAGCAGCAAATCTCACAAAATTCACGACCACGAGCAATGCTCTGATGCAAAGACTTCTGAAAACCCCTGTATGAATACATACAAGCTGAATCAAAAGTCAGAGCTCTGTTCCCACTTACCAGGAAGCTCACTTGTTAAAAAACCACGGAGAACACAAACATAGAGATATCTACTGGCCAAATAATAGAGAATAAATAACATAATGTCATTGCAAGGACACAGGAGCATTGATTTAAAAGATTAGGTCTTCCCTCAGGTAATATTCTAGCCCATCATCTTCGTTTTAAACCTGTGACGATCCTTAGGGACAAACATGCTCTTCAGTTTGTCTCAAGTGACAGAGGATCAATTCTCACGAGAAGCTGTGTGGTTCTGAATATAAGATGACTTAATTTTCAATTTCTAATTGAAAAATGAAAAATATTTCACAACAATCTCACCTTTTTGGTTCTGTAGATGAGATCCTACATTAAAAAAAAACAACAGACGTACAGCAAAGACAAAAAACCCCTAGTTCCACATTCTGCTCTAAGGAAGAAGCACCGCTAACCCTCTGCAATAGCTCACATACACCATAATCCTTCTTCAGGTATACTGAGATCCCTGAGGTTGATATAAATGCACCAGTCAGAAAGGATCATAATTATGGCGGTACTGTAATGATGTTAATAAGCTGTGAAAATGAAAGGCAGGTTAACTATTCCTCTGGAGTTGATGCATTTCATTAAAACCACACAGCATCTCCACGCTGAAAGGTCTGACTTCACACATTTTGTCTCCGGGTCAAAAGGCAGCACTTCACTCTCTTTCAAATGCAGTCATAGTGCATTTACAGTTCCTCTCCATAACAAAGAAAGATTTTAAGAAGGTAACAGGGGAAAACACTGTCTGAAAGATTAGGTTTAAAAACAGTTATTATCCCTAGCATTGCTTAGGTTATTTGATATCAATTCCTTGCAACGCACATTGCAACCACGTGCTGGGTACCGCGCAGTTTCACAGTAAGCAAAAAAAGAAAAAAATCATTCCACAACACAACTATCACCCTGTTTATTTTCTTGATAAAGAAGGACAGTATAGAGTGATCAGAAAAAGATGCAGTAAATTACCAAAGAACACTGAAGAAGAACAACAAACTATTTTAAAAGAATTATGGAAAAAAATCCCAGAATGTTGGGCTTTAGTAAGAGACTACAGTATTTCTATGAAAAAGAGGGCAGCCCTGTCTTTCACGTTGTGTACATTGAGGAGCTCTTGGCATAGGCTAGGATGTGAGGTACATGACACCTTTCCACCATAAGGAAAGAGTAAGGCCCCTCACTTTATCTGAAATTCAGAAGGTGATGGAGAAAATCAATCTCTTGCACTGTGTCTATGGTGAAGCAAGCAACTGACTCTGCCAGGCAAAGCAGTAGTGTTCTCTTTTCATTGCTGGCAGCAAGAAAAATAAAAAGATGCTTAGCCCAAAGGAAAACTTTCTGTCACCCTGCCATCCCTATCTGAAATTTAGAAGGAAAGGTAAACTTCAAATAGCCTTTTTATCATGACAAAACTATTTGCTTAGAGACAGTGCTTGCCTCTCTCCCTGCTGTGATATCCCTAATTCTGTCCAGCCAAAAGTTTCCGGCTAGAAAACAGTAACTCTTACAAGAAAAAGCAATACAAGCAGCCAATCTGAAATAAGCAGCCAAAGGAAGGGACAAATATTGTATGTATTTTTTTTTAAATCTTTCAAATAACAGCTCCTTCTTGACAGATGTAGAGGCAAAGTTGTAAATATTTCAGCTAGAACATTTAAGCACGCCTTTATTTTAAGAACAAAAGATTCTGTTTTAAGAGCTATGCGTATAAGAAACAACTTACTTGCTATAAAGAATAAAATGTATTGTTCACAAATAATACAATAAATCACTTCCCAGTGCCCTTACAGTTTAGTAATCCTTTCAAGCATTCCGTTTCATTTCCAGCAGCACGTAGCCCTGTCCACCTTGCCTAACTCCTCCGGACCTATGGGATCCATTTAATGCCTTACCCTCTGGGAACGGTAAATCATTCACAAGGAGAGAGCGCTCAAGACAGATGGAGTTCTGAAGATTTTTGTTCACTTTGTTTGGAAATCAACTAATAAAGATTAAAAGAAGCAGACTAGTGAACGTGACAGCAGTTTCAGCCACTTGACCATGTTGGCCAGGAGTTCCCATGGGTTCAACGCAAAGACTAAATCTAAGATGCAGAGTCCAGACGCAGATGCAGTTGCAGGCACCCTGCTTGATTTCAAAGCTGTTGCATAGCTTTTGTCCTTTTGTCCACTTTTAAATGACAGAAGCACAGAATCCTTTCACCTGTTGGATGCCTTTTAATTCATAGCTCTTTGATGACCAAAGCATACAACTGTAACACACTGGGCTCAGCCTGGCTCTCTCTCAGATACAGGCCTACTAAACACAAGACCGTAATACATAGCGGTGAGGCCAGGTAATTTAATAAAAAGCTTCACGTAAAAACCTAGTGTTATGAAGTAACTCCTAGATTCATACCACAGAATTTCATCTATTTCACGTCCTTTCTAAAGGATGCTTAAAAGATGGGTAGAAAGAAACGCAACCTATAAATCTTTGCTGTAGTTCAGAGGAACTGCCGAGCAGTTGTGTCTGGCCATGTGCCCCAATTACACATCACCTTTAGAGTGACAGAGAACGTTGGCACATAGTGGCTGCAAAAGCATTAGGTAAGGGCTGCTCTATGACCAATGCAATTACAACAAAGATCCTTTGTTGCAAAAAACAAAAACCAATGCCCAGACTTGTTTCTAACAATATCCTGGACATATAAAGGTCTGCCCACAAGGAATTTTGGCCTGACGCAAGAGGATATGCAGTAGCATGAAGGGGTGTGCTCAATCTGAAAGAGCAGAAGTGATGCGAAGGGTGACCAAGGGTACACACAACACCAGAATTGCAATTGAAAGACTGAGAATGCATTCCAGGACACTGGCAGATCACCTTACTTCTCTATTCCATTATCTCCTTTAGCCGTTCAAGGTGCAAGAAGTTTGCTGGCAAAGCTGCTTCTTAATATTCACTGAGGCAACGTAACTCAGCTTTAGCATGAAAGCACAAGATGAATTTCAGAAATGGAAACACAGTAGATACTCAGATGCGATTAACAGCAAAAGGTTTTATTAGGAGACACTCTTTTTCTCAGCCCTACCCGTGATTCCCTTTTCCTTCCAGGGACGTTGACGTGGACCAGGCAAGATTTTTTTCTACAGGATACACGAGAAATATTTCGAGCTACTTACTAACATTAGGATAGAAGAAGAATACCAGAAGGGAAATTAGCAGCCAAACGAAGATAATGGCAAGAAATTCATACCATGAAAGAGGATTAGCTATACTGAGCTTAATAGGATCACATATCACCTAAGCCAGAAAATGTAAGTAAACATGGGCAGCAAACAACGCTCTCCCTCCCTCCCCTCCCAAAGGCAGATGTCGTAGCTACATTCCGCCATACCCTTGGCATCTATTTAGAATAAATGTTGCCATTTGAGGCTTCTAGGAAATAATGACTTATGTTAATTACTCTAATGAGGATTCTACTTTGCACTCCCTTGACTTCCCTCTTGCTAGATTTCTTTTCTCTTTAACATAAAAACACAATGTGGGAAGACCTAAGTCTAATGAGTTTCATGGTGTCAGTCCAGTTTCTCTTGGAGCAACCTCCACAACTAACAAACCCAAACACTAATTAGGCCCCTTGTTGCTACTGTCTGCAGTAAAGCCAAGGACAGAAGGGATATTAACCTACCTCCTTTATTAGTGTACTCCGAAAGCGATCCCCGCAGATTTAAACTGAATTGCAGTTGCAAAGGGTGGGAAGAAAAAAAATACATTCAGATTTCTCACCTCAGGTTGAGGACAAATCAAATATTCTGAGCTTTGACGCATCCCTGACCGATGTAATTACAGCTTCAGTGAAGGTCACTGTAGCGACCTGAAACAGGTGAGAAGGAGAGAAGACATTCCCTGCCTCTGCATAAACAAGACTGAGGTGAAAACAGGAAGAAGCCCGCAAGCAGCGTAGGAGGGAACTTTAATGGTCTCAAAAAAAGGTTTTTCGGTTTTTTAAACTAGAGAAGAGAAAGTGTCTATTGTCTCCCAGAATGTTCCCCATATAGAATCTTCAGCAGAGGGATGGGGCAGACAAGGTAACAGATAAATCAGCTTGGCAGAAATCACCAGAGTCTGTGACTCGGAGGCTGTTGAAGACATCCTTACGAGTGCTTGGCTGCTTTCTCATGCTGGCCCCAAGTCAGCAAAGCACAGCACATTGCTAGAATATTGTCTAAGTTAACTAGAGTCATCTTTTGGGGGGGATCAGGAGTCAACTTACCTGGTTTTCAGGTACCCACAAATAAATACCAGGTATAGAAAGCGAGGACAGCTCAAAGTTTAAAAATCAGACTCTTGTAAATTATTCCAGACAGGGCTGTCCAAAACCAAAATAAAGACCTTAGGTCAGCAGCCCTCTCTGAAAGCCTCATCCACCACACCTCAGCTTCGCTAAGTATTGCAAACAATCTAAAATCAATAGGGCAATGACAGAGAGTCTTTGCACACATTGTGATATCCACTCTACCTGAATACTACAGAAGAAATCTCTAGGAGCTTCCTAATATGACTGTAGCTTTTGCCATGATCTTTTTCACCGTAACATTTAGGAAAATAAAAGACAACAAGATTATATTGGTTTAAAGAACGTTTGCTCTTAGGTCATGAAGTAGCATTTGGGGAACATGCAACAGGGGAGTTATACGAGCAACTGCAGGGGTCTTGGAAGACAAAATGATTGCAGAGACAAAATGATTGCAGAGACACGTGCATTTAATTAATTCATAGTCAGTGTTTTACTGGTGTTTGTCTGTTGTGTTGTGGTGGTTGGTTTTTTTTAAGCAGTCATCAGAAATTTTTAAGCAGCCATCAGAAATTGCCAGCTAACCCAAACCAGATGGTAGATCTCACTAGGCACCACAGCCGTGCGCTGCGCTCATTATTCATGCACAACTCCTCCTGAAGTCCACGAGAACAAACGCCTCCTTCAAAATCCAAACACTTCAGCAGGAACTCCACAGAGAGATCAGGGCCTGTTGCTCAGCTATCCCACAGCTTCTTTACCCTAAGAACACAGAGTGGGTGCAAATTTAAGTGCACCAGAATTCAGGCCAAAGGGTAGAAAATAGCAACTGTTTCCTCCGATACAAAACCAACTGAAGTCAGTAAGGATTTTGTAACAAAACCGAAGGTACAATATAGCAGCAAACGCCATGAAGAAGTGAGCAGCGGATAGAACAGCAGCTGCAGACGTTAGTCAGTGTTAGTATCAAGAAGAAGCAACTAATCTGCTCAAGACAGACTGCATCTGGAACCTTGCTTTCAAGTGGCAGATTAAGCTCAGGACGTTTTTGTCTATCGTGCAATAGAGGAAGAAAAGACTTGGAATATGAACCATCCACCTTGTTTTCTTCTCTTATGGCTCGACACTGTTTAAAATCTACGAGTTAATAACCTCCTTTCACAAGATTTATTTAGATTTACATGGCCAAAGGAAGAATAGGGTGGCATGAGTACAGGAAGAGCAAGGAGGAAAGCAAAGATCTTTACATTGTCACCATCAGAGTAACCGAAATCTCACGTTGACCACTTCAGGTCAGGATTTGTTTCACATCTGTGTTGCAAACAACTGCATTCTTCTGTGAACTGGCAATGAGACATAGAGCCTTTTACCCTTTAGGAGACCAGCTCAAATCCAGGTCATTAGTGGCTTTAAGCAATAACAGGGACACACTGAAAACAGATTTTCCCTCCTAACCTAAAAGCAAAGTGGGGGCTGTACTGCAGAGCCCCCAGCTCCCCTGCTCTAACGCCGCACTGGCAGCTCCCCCTTCTGTTGTGCTTCCACTGCTCCTTACCTACTGCTGATACAAACTGCTCCTGCCAGCACCGTCCATTTAGCAGAAGTCACAGCTTCCCCAGGTGCTAACTACTGGTTGTACATCTTCAGACGGGTACAAACACCACACCTTTTTTTTTTTTTTTTAAAAATAGAAGATGCTCTACAGAGACACATTATCAATGCTGGCAGTCGGCTGCACCTTCCTATCGCTTACAATTCCGTGTTCAAACAAAAGCTCACAAAACAAAACCCGTGGATATTTGCAGAGGCACGAAGAACACGCGCTCTACTCACTAAGACAGAACCGATGGACTCAGGGCACATACTGAACCACTGATTAATAGTTTTCTGCAGTATTTCCATTGACAAAAGATTTCCAGGTGCACTTGAATCTGCCACACAATGCTAAAACTAGAACAAAATTAAAGCTTTTCACTCCAATGGATCAACTTTTCCATCAGTTCAATGAACGGCTGCGCAAGTTTTTTAGTACCACAGAAACTGAGTCGCAAGAATTTAATTTTTTCCCGCATGCTACTTTACAAAGAATTCTGATTATTCACTATCATGTGGGGCAAGAAATATTTCAAAATACCTGTTTCCAATGGAACATCCTGAGCTTCACTTCATGCTCAATTTAGAGGGGAGACAGAGAGAAATTAAGGGGTAGGTCCACATAAGAAGAAAGAAAACAAGCTTAGGGATTTGTATCTTAGCCCTATTCCAATGCAAGTACTTACTGCCACAGCTTAGGTCCTTAAAAGGTTTCTCTCAGTTGCAGAATATTTCAGAAACTCCACCAGTCCCTAGATAGTGATGGTTCCTTTCTTCTTCAACAGTAACTTTTTCTCTGTTTTCATCCTCCAGGTCAAGAGAGGTTTCCCTTAGTCCCCCACTTCCAGCTGAGTTGTCCTTCCGGCTGTCCAGAGTAAGGAAGACCCAGAACACAAACCTCACAGCCGGTAGATCGGCAAACTCTAAACCCGTGTCTCTCTTGTACAACTTCTGTGAAAGCTACGCAAGACCATGCTTGCCGTATGAAATTAAAAAACCTAACTGGGTCCTTCGATTCCCATGCTTCTCTTGAGTTTGCTGCTGCAGAGTACTGAGCAGCCTGGCATGCGTTCAGCTTTCTGCACGCAAAACCTGCTCTCAGAGGAATGTACAATCCCTTACGTGATTTGATGAACTGCAGATTAAATCTGCAGTTTGTAGCCCCTCCCAAAATCAGGCATATTTAAAGTAGAAATGAGATGTCATGTTAGCCTTTCCAAGGATCAAACAATTGTGGCTCCGTAAATTAAGACATCCCAAAGCTGACATTTACACAGTCTCTTTTTATCAGCAGCAGTGCGAGTACAGACTACGCATGATGATCAAACTGGAGTTGAATTTCAAGGTTAATGCAAAGGAAACTCACACACATAGGCTTTTTGGATTTTCCTTGCAAGTGGTCCTGAGCACCTGACACCAGTGCTCACCAGGAATCCCCGTGTTCCGAGAACTAGATGTACCACATCAGATCCCAGCTTGGGATAGTCCGACACTTCGCACAGGCCGCCCTCCCAGGACCGACCAGAGTTTGCCATTCTCCTGGTACGAAGGCGGCGAGTGAGCAACAATCTCTGCCAGGCCACACTGAGTTTGGTCACACTGATCTAGAATGGCGCGTTTGCTCTCGGTTCAGTTTAGGAGCCTGAACCATCACCTTCAAAGCAGCACAACAGGCTCACTATATTGAAACACAGGAGATATTTTTCACAGCACCTGATTTCAGTGAATGAAATAATTTCCATAGGGTTGAGAACAGTCGCAGAGCACTCCATCTTACACACTAACAGCAAGATGTGTACTCTTACACCAGCTATGTCTAACAAGAAGATCTTTGCTGAAAGCTTTTTTGGGGAAAAGTCCAACCTCACCACTACCAGAACTCAACCACACAGCAGCTTCTGCAGGGAGCAAACAGTGATGAGGTCGAGTATAAGGAATCCATATATACAAGGGAACAGGGCAACGTAATTCTGAGAGCCCAATCAGAGATATTTCAAAAATACTGTGACTTCCATGCAGGTGCGCAGATCTTCTCAAAGCTTAGCTCCACCAGGTGCCATTAGCTGGGCATCCCTGGACATGCCTGACAAGTCATAAATAACTAGCTTTTTAATATTATTTCATTCCCAAAACATACTCCCTGCTAGTTGTTACCAGACAGAATAATAAAATGGAATTTTTTTTTGTTTTGACAAGTGTTGAGTAAAGCTTGCCATCCTTCAAAACATTCAGTAGTATTTTATATAACGTATAGGTTAACCAAAAACCATAGAATCAAGAGAAAACCGAAATATTCACAGAAAGGCATACGCTCCCTCCGTTTCGTACACTGATTAAACACTACTTATCAGTACAATTTGACACAGTAATTACACCGAAATATTTCTACGCAAAGGCTGAAGGTAGCAAATGTTCATTATGTTTTTGCATTTTAGTACGATTCTCCAAATTTGGCTGCCTCACCGTTCAGATGTCAATCAGGTGCACTAGGAAATAAAAGATCAAAGCACAAAGGTTCTCCTGAATGCTCCCTAGCAGCAAGAAAATATAAGCTGTGATAAATTCACCCAACAGCCCACTTTGCCAATCAGCAGTTCCTGGTTGTATGGTCTCTGCTAGCTCTTTTTCTTATACAAACCGCATGCAACGTGCTCCGAAAAAGATGGAAAATTAAATAAATCCTACCATAGCAGGTGATAAATACGATAAATCTAATAATAAAGAAATAGCATGGAATTTTTCTTAATGAGAAACGCAAATTACCTACACTAAGTGAGTTATATGAGCGAGGTTGTGGAGTCTACACAGTTCTTAAGAACGTGCACATCCTATTCATTTGAGAAATCCCATCAGTATGACTGGCAGCTGCAGGAGGCTGCCTTAACAATGTTGGCTAGGTGGGTTAATTCTTTTTTTAGGCATCTCTATGCTGGAAAAATTCCGTGCAGAAATACAATTATACCAGCAAAACATGTTTTCACTGGTCTGCTTTACGCTACCTCCCTCAACTCCCTTGCTAGTGTGTGTTCTGTCTGCAGCAGCAGAGTTTCCAACACCACATTTTTTCTAGTGTGTGCTACACATTATTACAAAGGAGGCATTACTAAACATCCACTAGGAAACAGCCCCTAGAGACTTTCTTTGCAGGCTCTCATTAGAGCTAGCTTAAACTTTTATTTTCATTTTGGTTGGAAATATTTCTGAAGTTTAAAACCACCTGTGCAATATATCAAATAGATCTTTGAAAACCTTCAGAGCATTACATTTTTGAAGGCACGCACCTACACAAAGAGCAAGACAACTCCCACAGTGCCACAGGAGACAAGGTAGATAGGACAAAGAAAGGAGAAACTACACAGCAGGAACCAGGATTAATCAAGATCTAATCAGGTGAAAAGGGCAGTCTCCAGAAGGTCAGATTTATTCACAGAAAAACAGGATCTTCAGCCAGAAGAAAACAGGACCACGGGTGGGAAACTAATGCAAGCAATTGTTTAGAGCCAGCACAACAAAAAGCATTTTTCTGCTATACATTTTTAGGAGTTACCACATGCACAATTGACATTTCCAAGCACAGCGTGCTTGTAGAAACTTCACTAACTGTAGGTATTTCCATAACACCATCACAGCTGCTGAAAGCTCTTGGAGATAACAATCACAGCACACTTACTGCATTTTCAGACACTGAACTCTTGTGGGTAAAGACACCAGAGCTGGAGAGCGTTTGGGCTAGCCTATGGCTCGGTGGATAGGTGAGAAATTCAGATCCGAGTTCTTCGTAAGCAGAATAACACAAAAGTCTGCAGCTCATGTCCGTGCTCTGATTACAAGACTACTGGATGCTACATTATCTGTAGTATCACTTTCTTATCTCTGTGTACAGTTGTACCTGTACTACTTTTCATGTGGAGAGCAATACCGTAAGCATACATGAAACACATTTTGTCCACAGCCACTCATTTTCTTCCCACAGGGAAGATCAGGGAGGTTACACCCCGTCTGAAGAACCCTAAGGGCAAACGTCTCCCCTTGCCCCTTCTAATGTCAGCGGAATAGGATGAACCTACCCAAAGCACTATTCAGTACAGCTAAGCTGTACCTCTGGCACGTGCTGCCTGCTGGACAGACACATGGAGATATTCTTGGTGACAGAGACAACCTAAAGAAATCAGTCTCCAGTAAAAGTCTCCAATAGTGGCACACTTCCATAAGGAGAGAGTTGAGGACTGAATTCCTGGATACCCAAAATTCTCGACCTGAGATCACCCAGCAAGACTGTAGGGTACCTACAGAGTAATCCGTATCCCAGGCCTTTTTCCTAGTTACTGAACCATTCTTTTCCTACTGCCAAAACTTCTTAATGGCTTCTGACATACAAGCTACCTAAATGTTGGTTTTCTTTTTTGGAACCCATGCATTAATTCCCATGCTACTTACACTGTTCCATGTGACAGAGAGAATACCTAATGACAGGCTAGTTTTGTTGAAGCCAGTAGCTAATTTAGATCTGGCTTTCCTTAACAAACCAAGCATCTTCATCTGTCCTTTTAAGTTATCCTCAAAAGACTTTATTTCAACACTGCAGAGGAAGACATACTCTTTTTAAGTAACTGTTTTATCCTCTTTGGGAGGCAATTAAAGAGTGCAAGAAATTACCACCTTCTGTTTCTATTCTCGCCATGGACAGATAATTGGTTGGTTTTAAGAGAGGGAAAACTAGTCAGACACTGCGCCACTTTCAACATTTCTAACTACTTAAAGATTATGAGTGCAAAAGCAGTTGTGTCAAATTGAAGGACAATGTTTCTAATAGGTGCCCTGAATTTATGAGCAAGCAGAAGCACCTCTGCAACAACCACTGTCTGTCAACCACGGGACTATTCAGGTCCTCAGGAACGCATGCAATTACCTCAGCACATGCCTTCAACAACACGGCTCCTGCCACCATCTCCCTGTGTTCCTTCTGTCTGGGACACGGAGAAAGTTAGAAAATAAACACGGGTAGGTCTTTGCAAGATCAGGACCCACGTGCGCTCTTCCTTTCCTTACTACATCACTGCAATGATGCTATGCTGTTTTACCTGGAAAGTCAGCCGTACGTTACATCGGAAGGCTGAAGATGAATACAAAATGAAGTACTGCAGATTGCATTGAATTTTAAATCTCAAATTGACAAACCTTTCATGTTTCAAATTTAGTCCTGGCAATTGGTTTTAAGTTTCCTGAGTTTCAGTAAATATACCTAGATTAGGAAGAGGTTAAAAAGAAAATGATGGATTACAAATTCAAGAACATGCTTGCTACCCTGCCCAGTCTGTGCAGGAAGGAGGAAATGATGTTCTGTTTGCGTTCCAAAACAGTTCTGTTCTGCAGGCACTGTCAGCATCAATTAGAAGCATGACCTGTGCCAGCTTTTTGTCAATACTGTAACAAGTTTAGAGATTGCTCTTCAACTACAGTCTGGGAATCAACTTTTGGAAAGACAAATCTATACAATCACTAAAATTGATCAACAGTGGACAAGGGAATTACTGAAAGTTTTCGAATCCACAGTGCACACACCTAAACTTGAAGGCTTTGAAATTCAATTACAGAAACTAAAATAAATGACCACAATGTTTTCTATTATCAGATATATTGAAATCATTTTCCCTTCCTTCCCTTACCCCAATAAAACAAATTTCAATTACTTTTTCCCAATCAACAAACTTGGCCTTCTATCAGAGTCCTTCAACAGTGTACAACTTTTGAAGTTAAAGAATATATCATAACTGTAGAATAACACAGCACAGGATTTTCAGATTCTAACTATAGCATGCTAGTTTAAAAAGCAAGTATGAAGTGCTTATAACGTATCTGGAGTAACCAGATAAAAAGCTGAATAGAGCACACTTGGCCATCCTATGCAACACCCAAATCCCGGAAAACGAATGTGCACATCATGAATCCCTCATGTTCATTCGGTCTTTGTACGAGACCCGCATTGTGTGAGCGTGTAAAACTCATGGTATGTCCAGAAGAATGCTCAAAACACCCTCTGTCTTTGCAAGTCATAAAGCTAAGAGAAAAAAATAACGAGTATTATTTCCCCTCAGAATCTGGCCCTGCACTGCAACATGCTAAGAGGCAGAACGACTCCCCACCGATTGCACCATTTTCCATAAACAAATTGGGTGGCTAAAAACAAGGTCAAAAGCATGGCCTGAATGGAAGCACTTGGTGCAAGCACTTGGTATATAGGTACTCGAGCTGGTACTTGGCTAGAACACAGTGTTATGGCCAGGTTTATATTCTGTATTTATTTTTATATTTATATAAATTTATATATATTTATATTCTGTCACCAGTAAGGGCTGTGACCTGCAGTCAGCATAGTGCTGCCACTACAAGTCCTCAGGATATATACGGAGATGCGAGCAAAAGTATTTAATCTGACACAGAAACTGTCCAGAAAACAACTTTATTTCTGAGGCAAATTTTGAGATTTCCAGCCTTTCATGGCTTTGTGAAGAACAGAACTGACATCTGAACTTTTCACTTAGGGGATGAGTTGGGAAGACTTTGTGGCCCAGTTACAAGACCTGGCTTTAGCTGAGGAACCACCACACTGAAGGCCTCAGCGTCACCTGATTCATGGGTCACTTGTCTTTCCAGATCGATTTTGATGGAAGGAACACGGTGATAGCCGAGATCGGTGTCCTAGCTGATCAGGCTTTTTAGCATAAGAATTTATTTCAATAGCATTTTAGATGGAATTAAGAAATTCCCACACAGCAAGATATACTGACAAAATAACCCTGTTTAAAACATTACAATCGCATCTAAGCTGTCTCAGCCACTCCTAAGCTTTCCTTTATAGGTATATAAAATCTGCATTAGAAAGGCATTCTAAGCTCTGGCCTCCCGCTTCCTCCTTTAACGTGATTCAGTTGGGACTCTAGTTTCACATCTCCACCAAAAAAAGGAAAAAAAACCAGAGAAAGCATTTTCAGTTGTCAGAGGAGCAGAGGAGAAAAAACAAATATGGAGTTGCCAAGGTTACTGACAATCCTTGCCGAAGAGATGAATGAAATTGATAGGGAGGAGACAGGTATAAAAAGACACTCAACTCGATCTTTACAATCCTCTTATTTCAGATGTGACTGGTCTTAGACATTTTTTTTTTCTTCTGGGAAATTTAAATCAATTTGTATTCAACAGAATTCTTCCTGTGCTGCCTTGCAAATATAAGACTCAAAAAGCATACACGAAATCGCCCTAGCCTTTAATGGTGTTGATTTGCTGAAGTTCCTATAAACCACGTGACATTCAAATGACAGAGGTACATTTATACAGTCTCAAAAATCTGAAGACAGAAATAGTAAAGCTAAAACTCAGGCTTTTTTTTCTGTCACAAGGAAGAAAAATAAAGAAGGTGCCATTCATCCTAACCATACTGAAATCAATCGGTGGTCATGCTTGAACCTTAACATGGGCATTTCTTAACGGTGTCTCATAAGCCCTCTCTACTGCAAACAAGTTATTTCCCCTTGTCTCAGGGACATAGAACAGCTATTTTAAGACATGAAGATAAAAGTTTCCCTATTGTGGACAAATATTTTGATCTAAATCTCTCTAGGAATATCCAGTCTAAACTGGAAACAGCTGATCCAGTGGTATATTTAATGAAATTATCTTTCTAGCAACCAATCTGCTGCAGCACTGAAATTCCTAATTGGTTTCTAGCTAATTTCTAGTACAGCAGATTATTAGGAGAGGGATAATAATAACTAACTACAGTAGCAACCTAGAAATGAAGGAACTCAGCTGGGTTTGCTTTAAGGACAATGCAGCCTATGCCTTCACAGCCTCAGAGTATCGCAGCTCTACTAAGTCAATATTTTTAATATACTGCTGGACGATTACTATGTTCGTTTCTTTCTCCTCTTTCAGGAACGGAGATTAAGAGTTAAAGGTCAAGATCACATCAGTAGCCTGTGGCAGAAGAAGGAAGGAAAAAGACTGGAAAAAGGCTTGTGATGTGAGAGGCGCGAAGCAGCCCTGTAACTCTGGTGTGATACAAGAGAGCGCACTGCATACTAGTGGAGTTAAATGAGGGGACAGAATGGAGTCCCCCGTAAACCCACACTGAACAGAGTAAGCAGCTGACCCAGAGCTCATCAATCCCAGTCTAGAGCGTTAATTATCCCTTGTCATAGAAGACTGATCAAGAGAGGAAATTGAGACAGTAACGGATGTTAGGGTGTACACTGACATCGACCTCAGCAAACAAAGGCTATCCAACCTGTCAGCACATAGAAGAGAGGTTTCTGAGCCATCCTTCTCATCCAAGGACCTCTTTATTTGTCCACGTCCCCGATTCAGTGGCCTCTGCAATGACAGGAAGCAGCTGGTTCAGCTGGCGCCTCAGAGAATGAAGGGAGGACATGCACCTTCAGCCTTTACTACGGAAGTTACTTATTAATTTGAGGAACAACGTAACAGCACCCTCTCGAAGAATAAAGATTTGAAGATCAATTGCTTCACTACCATACCAACCCACCTTCAAAGCAGTGGACACACTCCGTCCCGTCGGCCATACACAAATAATTTAAATTTTCTGGTTTTATACAGTATCCTCCCCTACCAAGCTGACCGATTCAAGAGGGAAGCCCCGCAGCAGGACAGCCAAGGAACCGCTTCACAGTCACAGCCACCGACCGCACTGTGCGTCTGTGATTTTACACCACTGATTTTCAAACAGATGGTGTGGACTGCCGGCTACAAAATTATGGTTGCTATGAATAAGTTTGTTTTTCTTACTTACCTTTCACAGGGCTATTCAACACAGTCTTAAGATCCCATTCTGAAAACTACTACGCTACATGACCAAAATAGCATTACAACAGTAAAGCACTCCAGCATCCACGATCCCAAGGGCTAGAAATTAGGTACCTGGACTTCCAATCACTGAGCTAATTTTTTCAGGCTATTATATTCCAGACTCTCCTTTGGTATCAAAGGCTCATTACCCTCATAACCAAAAAAACCTTAAGTCATTCCTACGGATGTTTTAGACCCAAATATCTAAAACTTTGGACCAGAAACAGACTAGGAGCTAGCTGAATGGCATGCAAGGACTGTGCATTTGAGTGTGTTACAAGACAGGCCACCCGGCACTGTAGGTATCTTGGAACTTTTGCCAATATGCATGTCATCTACTGCTAGGCGTTTGAATTGGACTCACTTTGTATACTGAACAGCGAGGTGGCTGGGGAGAGGGAATGGCTGAGGGAAACAAGTCAGCTCTGGAAACAGCCAAATTCAACTTGCCAAACGCATGAAGGATTCACCAGTTTCAGAAACCGTTGCGGTCCCAAAGCTCTCCATCAGGCCTTGCCAAGCTCTCAAATCCCACAGATCATTATTTGGGTAACATACTGCATGAGAGAAGGACTGAGTTTGTATGTGTTATGAATAGCAAGTAACAGGCTATGGCTGACTTTACTCCATCGCAGCCCTAGAAAGTCGGTTCTTATTTCAAGTTTTGTTTTATAGAAGCCTGATGCAAAATGCGCATTAAAAATCTGCAGCCAGCTTGGAAAAGACCTTACAAGCGGTTTCAATTGTAGGCTGCTGACAAAGGGAAGACAAATCATCTGTTTTTGGAGCCTTGCTTCTGAACAAAGAAGGAGCCTCTCTGGGAAGAAGCATACTGTGGGATGGAAAAGAAAGCATTTTTGAGGACTTGAAATGTTCGTTATTAACCTCATAAATCATGACCCCTGGAAATGAATTAAATTTTACAGCAACAGGAAGTCCGTTCGAGGGAATAATCTAACAAGCTAAGATAATATGAACACTGCAATTCTTCAAGCTTTTGAAGCAAGCAGGACTGGTCTATAATAGTAAAGCACAGAACTGTCCTTCAGAGCCAAGAATGATAAACCCCTCATAAACTGCTCGGCTCCAGACAGACACTAGCACTTTTGGAAAAGTAGATTTGCAAAAAAATTATAAGATAACATCGCTCTGTAAATAACATTTCTCATTACAAGATTCTTTTGAGTGGTAGTGAAGTTTTATCACTTTGCAGAAGGGCAACTGAGAGGCACACATACTAGGACTCGGGTTCATTCTAATGCTCTCCACAACTTGGTGTCCTAAGCAAGAGGTCAGCAGATTTCCTGCACGGCAGTCCAGCATCTTACAGGACATAGATCATCAGGTGGTACCAACCCATTGTCTTCTCCATCGGTAAACTACCGTATTTCAGTAAATGCTGTTCTTAACAAACTCTCCCAGCTCAGGTCCACAACATACTGTATATTCTGCTAAGAGTCTTATCTTCCATAGCAGCACCCACATTTAACTGGGATGTTTTCTGTCTCTGCACTGACTCTGTAAACATCCCTAGCACAGACCAGGGAAAAGAATTATTGTACTTGCTTTACACACTGAGACCTAACTCCACATGGTTTCGGTAGGCAACAATAAGATTCCTACCTGTCAGACCCTTCTCCCCAATATTTTACAATTTTGATAGAAGCAAGCATCACCACCAAAACCGCAGTTTCAAAAACCAGGTATCTGTCTGATTCAGATCATCTGAAAAGGCACAACTTAGGATCAAAGTCAGCATCCTAAACTGTATTTTATAAGTAAAAGTGAAACTTCTCAAGCATCAGTTCTACTTAAGTTACAGTTGGCAGGGAGAATCTATTTCAAAGTATTCTTTCAGGGAGTTTTGAGCAGTATGGACAACAGCCTCTGTTTTTAATCAAGTTGTTAGATACAAGAAATTCCATTTCAATAAAATGCTCTCATATAAACCAGAAAAAGATCTTGTTAACAAGTTTTACACAGGAGAAGAAAAACTGTAATGACAAGGTAGAACTAACAAGCTTTGCTTAGCACTCGCAGGTCAGCTAACACAGTGATCTTTAAACCCAGACAGAGACAAAAAGAAGGCGGCAGTCATCGCTGTCCACCACGACAAGGTTTATAAAATAAGCTCCTCGAGATTCACTGTGCCACCAACCCTTGAAACGTACATGATTGAAGAAGCCACATCACCGCAGGACTTAATTTCTCCCCTGGGTCCCTAACTCATCTAATGTTCTCTGCTTTAGGTAAATTTGTGTGTGGTGCAGTTTGAACGGTTATTTATTTTCTTTTTGACAAAGAAAAATCTGGTTATTTAGTCAATTTCTTAATTGTAAAATTATGATCTTATTGGATTAGATAGTCCATTCCATTGCAAAACCATTTCTCAAGGCAGAAGCAAACAATTGATGCAGAATAAATCCTAAAGAGCCAGTATTTGTCACAAAAGACGTAAGTGCCCCATTTGCATTATACATTACCTAAGTCAAAGCCTTCATTTTGCTTGATCTGCAGGTACTGCAAGAGTAGGAAGGTTATGCAAGACAGCTTAGCAGCCATCTTTGGGAAGTGTGGGTTTGGGGGGATGTCTCTGAATGAAGAAAGTCCAAGAAAGGTCAGATGGGCAATGATGAAATCCAATTGCATTTATCACTATGGAGTCTGAGCCTCTTTTATAACAGCCCGGTATAAAGAGAGTACAGAAAATAGTTACATGTTCATAAAAGACCAACACTGATTCGCTAGTCCCACTACCCTTCAACAGAGGTAGAAAGATGCCTTCTGCATAACTGAGAATCAAAAATAACAGAAGTGCACTTTGAATACAGTCACAGGTACCCAACCAACCTACGAGCACACAAGTAGAAGCGAACACATCATGTGAAATTCCACCATCTAAACATACAGGGACAGCTGAGTAAGAGATGAGCACGGAACAGACTGGCTATGGATGTCACTCCTCCACCCACAGAGACGAAATGCAAAGCAAACGCAGAGACACCCAAACTGCTTCAGGTGCTGAAAGCAGCACAACCTTTTACGCAGACATCTGCAGGTGTCTGGTCTTTCCAACAGGAGCTCGTACAGCCACCACTTCCACTAACCACCTGACTCACTTCACCCTGCTTTGGATCTTTTCTGCATGTTGCTCTGGGTAATGCAGGTAACACTTAACAGCAACGCTGTTTCATGTTAATAAAACCAAAACCTTTTCAGTATCATTTCCATACACTTAATTACAATTATATACTGCTTTCAGACTGAGGTTTCAGCATATCAGTATTACAGTAAGAAAGTATAATAATTTAAAATTCATTTCCAAAATCAAAAAATTGTGATCTTTATAGGAAAGCATTCAATTCTAGAGCTGCAGAAAACTTTCTATTTTCTCAACTAAACAGAAGAGTCAGAGTTTAGTACTATGTTATTAATACACTGAAAGTCACACTTTGACACATTCATATGCTACATGCTCTACTGGATATCCGGCAAACAGATTAAGCACGTGCTCCAGCCAGAGTGCAAAAATGCACTTGACTGAAATAAAGGGAAGACATTGCATGTCCATGTGTACAAACATGATAAATTAGATTTGACAGGTTTTAGCAAAACCCTTCTTAAACTTCTGTTCAAATAACCAAGACCCAGTTACATAACTAAAGTGTGCTCACGATAAAGAATTTAAAATTGTTCCGTTTTTCAGGCTGCTTGAGGATCTCTTAAATAACATCTTGTAATAAACACAAGCTATCTCATATCCTATTAAATGCATAAATGCATTTTTCTACTTTTGTCTAATTTTTACCTTTCAAAGCTCAATGTCGTTTCACTAAATGAATCCATCTGTGCTGAAACTGTTAAGACGAGCACTAGCCACACAACTACACCTCAAGTAAAATTGCCTCACATTATTCAAATAACTCATATTGCATGTGACCTTTTCCATCTTTCCAGTCTGGTTTATTTTTGGACACTTTCAGATCATGTCAGGATTTGCAAGCATTAGAGGGTGAAGGATCAGAATAAATGCTGATTAAAGGGAAGAAAGGACCCATACTGCTAAAGAGAGCAAATATCAATTTCATAATGGAAACAAAGCTGAAGAATCTGATACAGCTAAAGCAAACAAAAAGCACCTACTCTCCATTCCACATATAATTTGCTTTACAGTCACTACAATACGTTCTCAAGGTTTTTGACTGTTTGCTTTCTTGAGTTTGAATATTAGTCCCTTTGCAAGGGAAACACAACAAGGATCTGGTGTAACTAAGTCTTGTCCTTATGATACACGGTATTTCTTATTGGAGATTAAGAAATATGATGACTAATAGAGGCCAGTCTCATTCAAATAAGGGAAACAAGTATAATTTAGTGCCTGGTAGAGGACAAAAATTTCCCTTCTGACTCTCATCCATCTGAAATTCACCATCTTCAACACATGATTCAGCATTCAGCTTTCAGATTAATCTGACTCAGCTGCCTGAAAGCAGGAACGCTTGAAATTTTATGCTGGTATTTTGCCAAACGTCACTATAAGAGACTATTGTCCAACAGTTGCAGACAGAAAGATTAAGCATCATTTTTTCCATTTCTAGCAAACTCTCCTAGTCACATTCCTGTAATACCTCTATTACTGTGGTACTGAACGGCAAAGCATAGCAAAGATCTGGATCTGTGTTGAGCTTTAGGCAACTCTTTTCATTTTTCTCTGCTAATGCACGCTCATTTTTGGAAAAGCTAATTTTTTTTGCCTATTTAACTCACATATTAATCTCCACTGAACTATACAAAATTAATTTCAATCTTCATGTAGAAAAAAGGGAGGATGGTTTTTGATTCACACCCTTCTTGATTTTCATCAATCAACCTTTCTGCTTAAGTACTGTTTAATCAAAAAAAATCCCAAATGACTCCTAAGACTTATCGCAGCATCGCTGAAATAGAAAATACTGTATCTCAGCTCCCACATATATGAGACCAACTTAACTAATCAAAAATATATATAAAAGTAAAAAAAAAAAAAACCAAAACGAAAAAAAAACAACAACAACCACCCGCCCCATACTTCTGCCTCTGAGGAATACCAAAGCCACGCCGCTCACAGCTCTGCGTAGGGAATTGCTCATTCAGACAGCTCGCTCTCCCTAGCCGTGTGCCCAGCACAAGGACACCGCAGCACCACAGCCTTCCAAGGCCAGGAGGCCTGCACACTCCTTGTCCACCCCTGCGACGCGGTCGGAACACCTATCCCTCAACAGGTGTTGCCTCAGTAACACTTCCTATGAAAAGAGCCCCAGTTCCAAGCAGCATAATGCAGCATTATCGCATCTCTTGTTTCTGTGTCTCCTGTTTTATTATGTCATCATATGGAAGCAAAGGAACAAGCGCTGCGGCGGGGCCTGGTTTCAGGGAGTGCTGACGGCTAAAGTAGGCAGCTTTTGCCACATTCCCTCTCACTACAAAGCTTTAGAATTACGGATGTTGCTGTCCGTCTAGGAAGAAAACAAAGGTGAATGGGAAAAATCTACGCATCGAATTCATTGCATTGAAGAACTCACTTGTAAAACCATGTAGCGTTAAACTGTAATGATAAAGAACAACAGCGCAATTTTCAGTAGTGCGTTTAAGGCTTAAGATTTGCCAACAATTCAAAGCGGTCAAAGCCATACAAAAGTGGCTCCTCGGCAGCCAAATAATTATACAGATACAGTTAATCCCGCCCATGAAGGGAAATAAAATTTTTTTGCATAAAGTGCAAGCATAACACACTTCTGTGTAACAGATTATGCTAGATTATATTTAGCATTTACATGCTGTAACAGCTTTCATATTGCCCTACGTGTAATTCAATATGATCAAGTTCTGGTCCCGGTTACAACAAGGGCATACATATTGCTATAAATATTTAAGATAAGGCAAATTCAAGGCCTTTTCCAAAGCTCAGTGGAGTCCTTGAGCATATTTGTACTCAAAGTCCATGGGACTGGGTCATTACAAATTCTTAGAAATTCGAACTGGCAGTTTTAATGGTGCCCAGGGGACTTAGGCACTCAGCCTCCATTAAGTTTCAATTTAACTTCGTTATCCAAGATCCCACCAAACGCTTGAAAATACTAGCATAAACAAGATCCAGCTTAAGTTACAGTGCAACAGAAAACCTGAATAGAGCATGAAGCTCTTAGTTAGTGTTTCTTCTTCGTGTTTTAGAAGTGCCTTGTCAAACTACATCGGAGAGCTGTGCTCTACTGAAATCTGCCAAGAAGTCCCCAACGTATTAGTTTTACCTGGGACAGCATTAACTTTCTACTGCCTACAATGTTAAACCATGATGCTCTAAATTATCCAGGAGTTGCTTACTCCTAAGAATTTTACGAAGTACGCATTCTTCAGCCTTCTACTCAGGATATTAGGACAGCTTGGGTCATTCGCTTTCCTCTCGCTGCTTGGAGAAGGCATTGACGAGCCAGGAGAACGTGTCTCTATGCAGTGACAGTGAGCCTACAGGAAAGGTTTTCTGAAAGTTCACTTTGTTAACATGTTGCTTTAAGTTTACTACTGAGAATTTCAATTTCAAATTCAAATTTTCCATTTCAAAAAGAAACCTGTATAAAATGCAAGGTTAAAAGAACCAGAATGAAAAAACAATACTGCTGCTACAAATGCTGTAGAACAAGTAAATGCTGTTCCACACGCCACAGGATTGCTCACGTGTCAAGATCCCCTGTGCAGAGGTTACAGACGAACAGATCTACGTGCCTTGGGAGTCACTGATTTTCATATTCAGACTGGCTGAAGATTCAAAAGGACCATCAAGTACACACAGATGCATACGCACACACAAATGCTCCTCCTGAGGACAACACTGATTGCCAAAAAGGATAATACAGGAGCAGAAATTCTGCCTCTCTGAGTGTTACACATAGAGAAAAGAGCCAGTAAGATATCTTAAATAGCTGTGAAAGTAAAATTCAGACACTATGATCCACTCTTTTAGGAAAGTAAAAATTAATGTTACATTCAATACATGCAAATAAACAAGAAAAAAATATTTTACAATCTGCATTTATCATTTTCTAGACCTAATCTGCAAACCTGACCTTCCAATTTGAGATTTGCCCGCAGAGTCTGTCTTTGGTGGAAGCTCTCCCACTTGTGCCCAAAGGTCCTTCCAACACTGGTCAGACTGTTGTGGACTTTGGTATTCCTTAACCAACAGTGAAACAAAAGGCAGAAGCATCGCCGTGTCTTTAACCCCTTCTGAACTTGAGCTCACTCTTAGCTACTGCAGAGATTTTTACAGTACTTCCCCTCACTCCCCAGAAGAGCTCGGAAAAGATTGTTTGATGTTCTTCAGTGGCCACAGGCACGATATATACCTCCACCAGAGTAGTTCATCACAGCTTTAGCCCTCCCTTCCCAAGAAAAGGATGTCAAAAACATCAAACGCATCAAAAACTCTGATTCTGATGGAGGACCAGCATTTAACACTGCAAAAGCTGCACACCTGCACTACCGTGCAAGCACTCATTCTGTTATGGCAGGTCCTGAACGATCAGCTGTAACCAAGACCGGGGCCTCTGCATTACGTACTGTGGGTGTGTGTCTACTGATCACAAGGAGCTCTGGCTCCAAGTCATGAAATCTGAGCAAAAAAAATCTAAACTAGAAAGTCTGTTTGGGCAAGGAAGCAAGGCACAAACTGATTTGTCTGTGGTTGCACTGCTTCTCACAAGCTTCTTTTTTTTCCCCTCCAAGAAAGCTACAAATGTGCTTTATTGCTGGATTTCTTACGGAAACACTATAATGAATGTGGAAAGCAGTATCTGACTCAGCAATCTGGATCAATTTTATCCAGTTAATCTGGATAAATTACTGAAGATACAGGTACAGCACGGTAGTAATTCAAAGGTTATATGCATTCTTTACCAAGCTATAAAGACGTCCTTTTTTGTAAATAACAATTCCAAAGGAGTGACTTCTCAGTTATTTTTTTTCCCAGCTAACTCTGAAATAACTTTTTGACAACTACTGAAAACGAGAATTGTTAAACCTGGTAAGAGAAGAGCTCCTTCTAGCTCACTGTCTCCAACAGTTTCCCCCATCCTGTCTCTAACAGCAAGCAAAAACCAAGTAATCCGGGGAATATGAGATCAGGGCACACAGAAAATGTACTTTTTCTGCTACAGCCTAGTGATTTCAACTAATTACTGGATAGGGACCTCCTGAGTCACAGGTAGGCACTAGACCATTGCGTTAAATAACCAGTACGTGTATCCACACATTCGGGTCTGGTTTGAACTGCCTGATGCTGCTGAACCAACTCACTGAGCACGGAACCTGGACAGCCTCAAGTTTTTAGGCATTAAATGGCTCTTAAAGAGACAGGCAAATGAGAAACGCTGCTAACTCCATTTTTTTCCTTGCAGATATTTCCTATCTTGATTCCTTCCATACTATTCTACAGAAATTTATCTATCTCAAACTATGCAGCACTGTCAAAAAAGATAAATACTACTTCTCACTTTACCATTAAAAAACTCCTTGTTTCTCAGATTTATCTATGGCATTAAAACTCTCTTTGTTTTAATTAGTACTACTGGATGATTCATGAAATTTCAGGACAATAATAGCTGTTCTGGATTTTCCTTCTGTTTAATAGTTCTTCAGGTAATTTGTGTCAGCTGTGCATTGCTTTTAAAGACCTGTATCAATCGAAAACATTAACCTCCAAAGAAAATTCACTTTCCTCAAAGACTGCTTGCCACCAGTGAGGAAGTCAAGCTGACCATTCATCGCGACTATTAATTTGAGGCTCGGCTCACACGTCTCTCAAACCCCTGCCAGAAAAGACTTTTTGCATGTGTTTCATTCAGAGAATCCCAGAGCTGATTTACTACAGGACTGTAACTCAGAGAATCAAAACGATCCCTTCTGATTCTCTAATCTAGGAACACACAGAACAGTTACCAATGACACGCGTAAAATTAAATTATGTGCATAGGACAGACTCATGAGTCAGAGTCACAAATATTATTCTATGGCACAAATATTATTTTGTGCTTTGATCTCAGGGGTCAAGACTCCTCAGTGCAGCTCCTCAGTCTGCCACAGTTTGGAATAAACTGGATGATCCCTCCTCTACCTGAGCTCACCTTGCTTTGCTTAGGAGCTTTTCCAGGCAGAAGACGTGTGTGCTTTTAGCATGTCTCATACTGTGACTGAGGGACACGCACAAATACCACAAAAAGGGAAGAGAACCAGTCTGCTCTTACCTGAAGCTCAAGTCTGAAATCAATACGTGAGTCCTTGACAGTAACTCCGTATCAAACTTTTTCAAAGAGATTTAGCTTAGATTTTCCGAAGGGCTTGTTCCATGTACAGGGTTTTTCTGTTTTTCATTCTACTAATGTGCAATTGCTGTAAGGGATCCAAAAGTCAGCCTGTGAGATCAGCCCATGCATTTAGAATACTTTTCATCTAATTACCGCCAGTAATCTTTCCATTTGGAGTACGGGTGAAAAGGTTAATTTTTACCAACAGATGACCAGTAGTCGTTGAAGTGGAAGAAAAAGTAGTAGTAGTTAAACACATAATTGCCAGCCTGCCTTTCCAACTAACAAACCTAAGAAGTCGGCTTCTCTAATGACTCTTCCACATGTAATCACTCATTTCCTGAAACTCATGCAAATTCGTATGGAAGAAAGGGCAGAGCAAACTTGTCTTATTATTTGTGGACCGAAAATACATGCAGTGAATACCACATGAAACATCCGTGGGGAACAGGGACCAGGATACATTGCTTCTTTATGACTGTGATAGTAAAGGTACAGATGCTATTCTGTTCACGAAGTCTTTTTCCTGACTTTCGCTGCTAGTCCATCTGATGCTAGCACTGAACACACGTCACTTGCTATTCACACGGCACAGCTGCCTTCCAAAACACATCTCTCCCCAGAGATACAAATGCTCCCGGTCCCTCTCCCTGCTAGTCCGTTCTTACAGCGTATTACCCTTGCTACCAGCCAACCTTTTTCCCTAGCACTGACAAAGCAGGAGGCAACTGTCCTTTCGGTATTCACCATGCAGTCCTTTCCTGGGTACCACCTCTTCGCAACACAACTGACCCGAAACTTTTGAAGAGGAAGCACTCTTTCACGAGGAAGAAATGACAATTAATCGCAATGAAAACATCTTGCTGAAATTCACTCAACTTCAGGGTAAAATTCCTTATTCAGAATCAAAACCAGGGCGGTTCCAACTCAATAGAATGGGGCTGGGAGCAGCCTTAAAAAAAAAAAATCCAGATTGCAATTCATTATTGAAACAAGGCAGAGCAGTAACTTTTTAGCTTTGCACAGACCTGAAATATCATGGAGTAAACCTACAGTGAAATTCTCTTTCCTCTCGCCAGAGAGGCACCCCAAAGGCATCAGCCAACTTCAGTTGTTTTCTTAAAGAACGAACCTGCAGCTTTGTATCCTTACTTCTGTACGTAGCCTTCTGTGTCCCAGAAAATCATCCCGAATCTGCCTCTGCCCAGATCACAGCTCTCAAAGACCATCTCATTAAACAATACGAAATGCAGCATTCGATTTTCAGCACCACGTTTCAGAAAAGCAATGCAATAACAGAAAGGAATGCAGAGAACCATGAATATGTTTGGAGCCCTGACAACAAGGAAATATTGTAATTATTGGTAGTGATTAAGTTCGGGGGAAAATGACCCAAGTGAGACATAACAATCACCTTTAAATATCAAGAAGATTTCTGCAAGGTGAAAGGGAATCTATTCTCTGTGTCCATGGTGGAATAGCATAAGTAGTAGCGGGCTTATACTGAAGTAAGACAGATGTAAACTAGGCACTGGGAGAAACTTTTAATTGCTGTGACACTGGCACTGAAATAGCAGGGAGATGACATGTTCCCAACATTGGAGGTTTTCAGGAACACACACAAAAGAACTGTTAGGAATAGCACATGCATACCACATATGCCTCAGGGCAAGGAGTTGGGCTGAGTGATTTCATACATCCCACCATCTGTTTTCCATGATTTTGCAATCACGCCATGTGCATAATTTCCCTCAAGACGAATACCAATGGTTCATCTACATTGTGAATGGAGATGGTAAATAACCTGTAATCTTTTCTTTAATGTGATTGAGGCATATATCCAAAACAAGCAGGGAAAAGTCGCACCAGCATTATCTATTTGATGGCTAAAATAAAGATTTTGTTGAGAAAAGACTTAAGTTCCTTCTGCAGCTTGGCACCCTTTCTTAAGCTCTATTAATAATTTGAAGTATGAAAGCCAACCCTGAATTTTCCCTCATCATAGTATATACTCCACTGACTATGTAATGATGCTACCATACAGTAATATATTTTAAAAATGACAATCAAATGACAATCGAAAAAAGTCCGAGATGCCTCTGTGACACCCTCTTCCATTTCCGAAATGTTGTGCCATAATGATTCATTGAAGTGCTGACATTTGCACTTGCCGTGAGACAGGCAACTCCCACAGCTTTGGGAAGCGCTGAAGACCTGCACATAGTATCAATACATCTTAATCTCAGACAATAAAACCTAAAGAAACATAAGAATTGATTCCAGCTATCTGAGCACCACAGACAGTATTTCACGTATTGTCTTTCATTTGACTGCGAGGAACTTCCCTTCCTTCCAGTTTAGAAAACGCCAGTAACATCACGCACATTATCAAAAAACATTGCCAAACACTTGAGTTAACTAATTCCCCCAAAACTGATTATTAATATGGCAATATGTTCACATGGCTGTAAACCATAACCTCGCTATTGTAAAAGAACATGTCTGCACATCACACATTAGAAAAATGCGATACCGGAATGCACAAAAACCTGCAATAATCTTTCTGAGGTTAGGCATGGGGGGGTGGTATTTATATGCTGAATTCCTTTGAGCAAGAGTTTACAAGGCAGAGACAGAAGAATGAAAGTTTTATTGATTTAACTCTTCCCCATGACTAGGCAAGACTGAACATCAGCAATGACTAAGATTCCTAAGACTAGCTGAATGAGTCATGTGCTGAAAAAAATCCAGCACTTTACGCATATACAGCGGAGTAACAAGGATGTGCATGGAGAATGTGGGTTTCCTCCCAGTACCGGTCCTTCACTATGCTAGGGCCAGATCCCTGCTCCAACAATGGACTGTCCACCGCCTTCCAGGAGACAGCTAGCTGCAGTTACACTAAAAAGCTCTGTGTGCTCACCAGACGGTAAAACAAACACCCTGGAAGCAGAGAAGACAAATAAGAGGAACTGAGTTATTGATACATTATTTAGTAGGTAGCACAGCCAGTACGTAAGGGAGTAGAAAATGGCATAGAATAACTAACCCTGTAACGCCCTTCCTCCAGCCAAATTCTCCCTTGACATAGTAAAACATGGCCCAGAAGTATTCTCTGACAGTATTACACAAACATTATGGGGAGGGGAGTGTATGTGTCAGGATTTAGAAGTCTGGAAAATACACGGCTCTCCTGAGACAGTCATCCATAGAGCTAAGCCTCACAATCTATTTAGGACTTTCTTTCGACCCTCAGTGAGTTTTTAAGCCTTATCTGATGAGCATAATGATATTAAACTGTTTTTCATTACCCATAAAAAATGAACAAGAAGGATAAAGCCGCTAGCGTCTCTAGGCTATTAGAAAGGAATCAATAGTCTGAATCCCTTAGTATGCCCTGCTCATAAAAAAACATTTTCTTTAAGTTAAAATGAATTATTTGGACATGAGAAACTAGTTTCACACAAAAATATGCTAGGGAGATGCAAGAAACAAATGTGAAACATACTCTAACACACGTAGTCAGATATAGGCATATGCATCTATATGCATGTTTGTATGTACGCACATACGCATTCACACACATTTAGAACACACGGAAGCACCAAATTCACCAGCCTGGAGCACACTTTGAGGCAAACGCTAGTCGAGGTCACAACTCAAGGAAATTTGATGGAGTTAAAACAGGGCAGACCAGGATACAGTAAGCTTAAGGTATCAGACGAAACCAAAAAACTTTTCTGTATCCAAGTGCCTTGAAAAAATATCCTTAACATTTAGAAACTCCCTATTCATTTTGCTGTGGTGTGCTAGGCAGACACGCAATTCTACAACGAAATACCTTAGTTAGCAACTAAGGCCCAGAAGCAGAGCTAACTGCAAATTTTCCAGTGCAATTATTTTTGTCAAAACACACTGATTTGTTGAAGCTGCAACTTTTCACAGGAATGCACCCATGTCAAGAAACAATCATCGTGAAAGTGCATTCACCCCTCACAATTTCTGGTCAAAATGTGGGAGAATCCTTCTAACACCACCAATCCACTTTTCAGACCACCTGCTGTATACGGAGAACAGGCTCAAAACTCTGCTCAACATGTCTATTTTACCTATTATTCGCCTAACTTCAGGCTTCAAGTTCCAGCTTGGCCTGATCCCCAGAAGGGGTTAGATACTGAAGGAACCTGCTGGGCAAAGCACTGAGCTGACTGGTGAGGGTCTCAGCTTTCCCAAAACAGACGTTTGCCCATTGCAGAACTTGTGGTGAAGAAACATTTTACTGAAGAATGCAAGCAATTGTTTCTCAACAATAATCAGAGGTGGGGTCTCCTTCTCTAGAGAGATTCAACCCCGGCTGGACGCGTCCCTGTGCCCCCCGCGCTGGGGGCACCTGCTTTAGCGGGGGGGTTGCACTGGATGATCTCCAGAGGGCCCTTCCAACCCCTACCATTCTGGGATTCTGTGTCAACTTTCTTCTGACATGCACCGCGCTACATATTCGTCTGGTTTGTACAGAGACTGGTTGCAGTCCAAGACGCAGTTAGGAAAAAAAAAATATAAACCACTACAAACCTTTGTGATTCATAAATGGGTTACTGTTTTATCTATTACTTTAAAACTATTTAATATCTACTCTTTGAAACACACTCAGTTATCTGAACGATTAGTATCATTCTTCAATAAAGAATTCATACATGTTAATTTAAGATACTCAAATCTAAACCATCTTAAAACAGAGAAGCTTAATCCTCCCATGGTGTAAATAAGGACGATTCCCTTAAAGTCAATGAAGCTAAGCCAATTTATAGCAACTGAGGATCAATCCTGCATGCCTCCAAGGCTTAATTAACTCTGTGTACCTTTTCTATCACATAATGCTCTCAGACGAATTAATGTTTAAGCTGTTATCACCTGTGAGATGTGGAGCATGTACTACTCAGAGCTGCATGAACAGGGTATTATTCTATTTAAATGCTTATGATGGCCCCCCAGACGCTGGGTGAGCTTCCCTTCTGAGGAGCAGCAACAAGTACTGTATTTATGCATTCGGTTTAATAAATAAACAAAAAAACCCCCACTACTAAGGAGCAAGCCTGTCCATAAGTAGTCCTTACAACTGAAGCACTTCTTGTGAAAAGAATTCTATTCCCAAACACAAAAAAAATATATACAGCTAACGGTCTCCATCAAACTGAGGGGCATATGGTATCATGTCAGCACCGGAACGTAAAGCAAACCTAGGTCTGCAAACACAGCTTGAAAGTGTTTACTATCGTAAACATGAAAGACGAAGAATTTTGCGGGAGGTGGGGCAAACACAGCTGTTCATGTAATTGTATCACAATTTTTATCCAGTATTAGAGAATGGGGTTGGGGAGTGGGGGACAATTATCAACAGAGCTTTCTGACAAGTTCGTCGAGGTAGGTATTCAAAACCTGGCTGTCATCACTACTATCACCACTTTCTTATTATGGCTGTGAGTAACTCCGGAACATCTGTACTATTTTTAAAGGTTTTTAATCTCTATTGCTTCCATCTTTGGTTTGTTCTGGTATATTGTCTCATAGCAAAGTAAAAAAGCACCATGTCGTTCTGAGGTTGGCATGTTAAATTTTCATGTGCAGCTATTGGAGACAGATTTATAAACTAATTAAGTATAAAAATCTCATAAGCACTCCTTATGTCTGAAGAGTCTCCCATCAACCAGCTGAGTTATTCCAATGGATTAAAAAAGAAAACCTTATTCAACAGGAACATTTGCAGAACCAGGCCAAAATTATTTTCTGCCTAATGTAAATCAATCCATGTGTAAGCACCTTGTGCAAACATCTTCCCAAGTTATTAAATTACTTGATTTTTGAGAAAAAACTTGGACTCATCGATACATTCTTATTCGTTTCCCTCCTCTATTCCTGTATGCGCTTACCAGTTTTTCTACTGCTTCTAACTCATCTAAAATTAAGTTGCTCGAGACAGCAAGAGTTGCCATCTTTCCCACGTCTACACCTCACTTGAGTTTAATCTGCTGTTTCTGTCTTCACAGATGCAATTTACTCTTTCTGTCCAAGGACTATATTCTCTGGTAATACTTACTGTACTGTGACATGTTCATATAGGCATACAAAACAACAGGTGAATAGCGAGCAGTATTTTGAAATCAGCTTGACTAGAACACCACCAGAAACAACAAATAAAGTTATGGAAATGTAATATTCTGCTAGATTGGTGACAAGTTTTGTACAAAGAACAGCTAAGGCTATTTTTACTCCTCCCCCCCTCCCCAATGCAGGAACACACTAGATTCAGTTTGTTACATGTTTGGTCCTATGTCTTAGCATGTATTTTCTGCACTTAGTCACCTCAATCTGCTTGTTTCTTACAAGAACTCCATAGCAACCTGTATTTAAGAACCTATTTTTCCTACTGCGATTTTATCATACAGACATTAAACTACCATGAACTGATGAGCAAACATCTCAAACCGAAAGCCTTTGCAGTTGTTCTTCCATCATAACAATCAAAGAACAGTCTTTTATGATTCTCTATTATAAACTTTGATCATTTATAATCACTTTTCAAAAGGGAAGAAATGTCTTCCCTAGAGTATTAAGCTCTTGAATGTTATTGGTATAGGTGCCCACACATTCACGAGACTTCTGAAACTCCATTTAAAACTGGCTTTTCTTCTTCCTAACGCTGCAAGGACAGCACTCACTCCATTAAACAATGCAAGCTGCCGAGAGAACAGCAGCCTGACCCTGGGATTCCCACTGGCTGCAGTCAGGTGAGTACATTCGGAACCGGTTCCAAAATTTCATTTTCCTCAGTGAATTCAGGCACACCATTGGCATCGACTAACTGCAAGCATGACAATATAGTATCTTGTCCTTCAGCATTATTTCAGCCTAACCCAAGAGCTGTCGGGTAAATGTTTCTTTGAAATTCCTGGATCCGAAAGACAAAGATGCGCGAGAAAGGAAACTCAAACTGCAGCTCACTACTCAACCACAGACAGCGCAAGGTCCTCTTCTTGCAAGGACCCTAGAAGAGAGCAAACCCACTTATCTTTTGCGCACTTCCACGGTGTTTTCCCTGCCAGGCGACCAAGATGACCACTTCAGTTTGGCTCAGTCACCAAACGGAGGCACTATCTCCAACAAGTTTGGTGAACTTGTCTCCAAACACCAGATGTCTCTTCCAGTTTGCCTACGACACAGGACGTGCAACATTGGCAATGTCTTTAGGCATCTTGTGATTTGATCTAAGTTCCTTTTCCTGCTTACGACTCTTGTAACTATGAATACATGTATGTTCACAAGCATGAGCGCAAGAAGCTTTCTCACAAATATAGGCTGTACTTGTAATTTCTCATTAATCTGAACTGTGGAAAAGATTTTTCCACTATAAAAGTCTTCTAAAATACAAACTGGGCTTAACAGTCCAGTCAAGGGCTGTTTATTACAGCGTTTCCCTGCTAGTAAAACTCAAATTACGACCAAAGCATGCACTCTTGAGTAGCAACCCGACTGGAGAAGGAGCCAGATTACACGTATGAACCTTTGGTATACATGATTCAGTAAACCATTGGTAAGTAGAATCACACTGGAATAAATGCATTTATGACCTACTCCTGCTGACAGAGGTAAAGATTTAGCTAAGCAACTGCTTGACTTAGAGCTGCGTTCCTGGGTCTGCTTCACTTAGCATACATCAAAAAAAGTCTCAGAGCCTGTCCAATGATTGATGGGCTTCTATTACTGTTACAGAGTCAGTAATACATAACCTATTGTTTGGGTAATAACTTAGATGTTTTCTTACTTTACAAGACTGTTCAATGTGGAGTTTGATATATGAAGTGTTTTATGCACATCTACACAAAATACAAGTAATTCATTTTCATTTAGGGAAGATATACGTAAATAATTTCAGAACAGATTCTGACACATTTATTCTTTTCAATAAAAACCTAACTCCATGCCTCCTCCCACCATGGTGAGTGGGACACAATGTGAAAGGGTTTTTCTTTCCTCTCTTTTTTCCCTTCTCTTTTCTTTTTTCCTCAATTTTTTTTAATGTGGTATTTGAGGGGACAGGTGTCTTGGGAGGCTCTAAGCAACCACCTCCTCCAGCCCATTAAATCTATTTATGAAGCTACCTTGAAACTGGTTATATTTTGCCTTTGACGGTTTCATAACCTATTTACATGTGCATGTAGGTGTTTCTCTAGCTTTTTAGACTTCTCACCGATTCTGTGTCAACTTT